>JARHVA010000898.1:0-80000 GCA_037957365.1 Torreya grandis
ACCCTTCTCACTAGCTTGGTCACTATGCTAGTTTTGACTAGTTGAGATGAAGCAGTTTGTTTGAACACTTATTATTTTTTATGAAGAATTAAATGGACATGAGGGTTTATATTGAGTCATAATTATTATCCCAAATTTGGTTTCATGTTTAGACTCCTCATAGAACTTATAAAACACATAAGCTAATCAAAAGTACCCTATTTTGTACCTTGTCCATACAATTCCATACAGTCCAAAATCATGGGGAGTAGCCTGAGAGAATATACTACAAGGTTAAATCATCATTCTAGGCAAAATATGACAATATATTATCTTTAAAACCTCATTTCTCCATATTGGTCACTAGCAGGGTTTGTAAGGGTTTTAGCCTATTTTGACCACTTAAGCTTCATTCATAAATATGGGACATTCAAATTGAAAACAAAATCCAAAACAAGGTTTTTAAGGAAATTTTATAACTCCTATAAACTTGTTTGTCCCCCATGAAAAGCATCAAAAGATATGTGAGTTTCCAAACCTCTCCTAATAAGCTTATTTTTACATTTTTTCACAAGTCTAAGTTATCTTTAGGTCAAAATGGATTCACCTAAAACTTATCTAACTTCCACTAGATTTATCACCTCTATTTTTCCCAATTAACATTCCCAAATTCATTGGAATTATTTTCCAATGTTGGAAAGGAAGTTTGCCCCTCATTTGGATTCTAAGCCTAGTCATGCTTAATAGGCATGTCTACACCTTAAAGCCCAAAATGAGTTTTTTGATGGTTTTCCCTGCATCCAATATCTTAGACACATATTTTATCATCCCATAAACATGATCCAACAAGGTAGAAAGCATTCCTAGGATTAGAAGTGGCATTAGTCTCTTATTTGGTCTTTAGGCCTAACCTTGCCCAAGCATTCCACTTCTTTTTGCTGATGACATGGACTACTGCATATGCATATTATGCAACTCAATCTTTCTATAAAAAATTTATTCAAAATTAAGGTTTATATTCTCATCTTTCTCTTCCAACTAATTTTGAAAATAATGACTTTGGTAATCTTGATTGGGTTCATGAGTAGGGGTCAAGTAGGATTGATAACAATCTTAGGGAAGTGTATATGAAGGCTAATAGGTTTGATGAGGCTGCCTTTCATTAATTATTAGGTTATACTCTAAGGAATAAACCAATCCACTCATATATATCATCTCACTTGTGAGCCTTTACCAATTTTATCTTTCAATAAGTGCCCACTCTCTTTTGACCAACTCTAATGCATCTCTCACTTTATGAATAAGATGACTAGGAATCTCTAGACCATATCCTCTTTATGTGTCAAGATCCAAAATTTACTTATCATAACCCAAAAGAGTTTTCTTGAAGGCTAAAATGGGTTGACTAGAGAAGTGACTAGGTTGACTAAGAGAAGAAAGATATTGAGGAGGCTAGTTATAGGGCTAATACACTTCATGAAAAAGATACAAAAGGTCAAATTGGAGTAGATGAATACCATATTACATATGATAAGGGTCATGAAAAGGTTAATATGGAATGCCATAAGCTTGAAATGTCTCACAAACCTATGTTAAAAAAAATCAATACCCAAGTCAACCATGGAACTTCATTAGGAAGCAAGAACTCAAGGAATGATTATCAACAATATTCAAAATGAAAACCTAGGATACTTGACTATTTTATGTAATCTTGAAGTTAACATTGATGCTTAGAAACATGCCTCCAAATGTTGATTGTTGAAAGACAACACCAAAAATCTTTCAACCTCTTCGACTAAGAGTCCTACCAAGTGTGCCAAAAATTATTTTCACTTGGATTTACACCATTTGAAGATATTCCTAAGCTCTCCTTATCTAAGTGGCACAATGAAAACACCTATAGGCTTGTGGGTAGTCTAAGGATGAGGTGAATCTCTAGATAGGGCTAGCTCCCTTTATGTATCACTTTGGATCACTAATACACCTAAAATTTAGGGGGGAAAGGGAGAGAGAAAATTTAAAGAAAACTATCCTAAGGGAGGTGATACACCAAATAATTTGATGACTTCCAACCAGCTACATGTTACACATGAAACCAAGAGACTAACCAAACATACACTTCTCCATTCTGTATCTTCTCACATCAATGTTAAATTATGAGGCTGTAGATAAATACTTAGGCTAAGATGACTAGAAAAGAGGCCTTGAATGTCACTAGTGAATATAATAACTCAGTCAACCTTAACACTTCCTAAAACACTTCACATGTCTTGAAAAAAGAAGCTTTCCAACTACAAATATGATGAAAGAATGAGACAACATGCTAAGGAAATCATATTTATCACTAAGAAAGATCAATAATCCAAGTAGAACACACTATTAATAGTCCTGAAGAGGTAAAAATTAGTAGTCTTATTGATCAAATCATATGAAAATGAGTAAAGATTCACCATACTCAAGTGGAGCATGAGTTACAATGGCCAAAATGGTTAGTCCTTATAGAACTTGAGAGATAAAGGAGAAGAGAGAAGTTTGAGGGTCAAAAGGAAACTTTTAAATATGAAAAAATGAGTTAATTTTGCATGAGAAAAATATATGGGATAAACCATGCAAGGTCAAAAGAGACAAGTGGCCATACAAGGCATGAAACTTATAAAAAGTGGCATTAAACTCCTTGTTTTAGCTTAGAAAATTGTCTTCATGATTTGGACCTATTTTAACCTCACAAATCTAATTAAGGATAGGGATTATGATTGAAATTATAGGTAATTATTTTATACATTCCTCTCCATGCATTTTTTGTAGTCCTACTCATCTGAAAAACTATCACTGCCTATAGTCTAAAAAACTTCTTTTCATGTCACCCCTCACACTTGGCCTCAAATTTGGATTTATTTTTTATTAAAATATTTATGATGGAGTTTATTAAAATTTTAAATACCTTACATGTAATTAGACTACTGAGGTAGACCTTAAAAATCCATTTGCTTGAAGTTCTCACCCTTCTCACTAGCTTGGTCACTATGCTAATTTTGACTAGCTGAGATGAAGATGTTTGTTTGAATAATTGGGATTTTTTAAGAATAATTAAATGTAAATTATGGGTTATAAATAGTCATAATACTTCTCCCAATGTTGGTTTCATCTTCAAACTCCTCTTGGGACCTACAAAATACATAAAATAGTAAAAAGTACCCTATTTTGTACCCTATTCATATAATTTTGTATAGTTTAAAATCATGGGTAGTATATTTAGAGAGTATCATAAAATTTTAAATTATCATCCTATGAAAACTATTCCATTATATTAGCTCTCCAACCTCATTTCTCCAAACTAGTCACTATCAAGGGTTTGTAAGTGTTTTAGCCTATTTTGACCTCTTAAGCTTTATTCATAAATATGAGACAATAAAATTGAAAAAAAAGGGGGTTTTTTGGACCTATTGTAACTCCTATAAAATTATTTTGTCCCCATGTAAATCATAAAAAGAGATGTGAGTTTACAAACCTCTCCTATCGATCTTGGTTTCACATTTTACACAAGTCTAAGTTATCTTTGGGGAAAAAATTGACTCCCCTACAACATATCTTCCTTACACCAGATTTATCACCTCTATTTTTCCCCCATTAACATTCACAAATTAATTTTAATGGTTTTAAAATGTTGGTAAATAATTTGGCCCTTCATTTGGATTCTATGCCTAGTCATGCTTAGTAGGCCTATATACAACTTAAAGCCAAAACTAGGGTTTTTGATAGTTTTACATACATCCAATAACTTAGACACATTTTTTATCATCTCATTAAAATTATATAATAATTTATAAGTCCTTCCTAGGGATAGAAGTGGTATTGGTCTCTTATTTGGTCTTTAGGACTAACCCTACCCAAATAGGCTTGACTGCAACCTCAAGAGTTTAGGGTACCCTATTGAATTCCATAATTTTGTGCATGATATACCATATTAACCTAGATTTTTTATATCTCTCCATACTTTCCTATAAGGCTCTTTTATCTTCTTGTTCATTTTTTCTCACCCATCTTCTCTAAAATGTAGGTTTTATGCACAAGGGAATGCCCTCTATCTAAAATAAAACAAAGGGAACTTACCTATTTCATAAGACAATATTGATCATTTTAAGATATTTTACATGTTATAATTATATTCCTTAAAAAAATTCAGTTCTTGGTCATCTCATAGGGCCTTCTAAAAGCATTAAAACTAATGCAGACTGCTAGAAGAGTGAATGTGTGCAATGTTTCTTGTTATGGACTATGTTTTGCTCTTGGAAGGGTCTTTATTTTGATCCTTTTATATCATGGTAAATTCATAATAATATCATGATAATATTTTGAGGTATTACCATCTCCATTTTTTTCTCCAATCTCCCACATGCTCCTTACATTCTTACCTAACCGAGACTAAGTATATCTTTGATTGTGTCCCTATTGAATAGGGGTCCACCTATAGGTTAATTTCATGGTGTAACCTTAAAAACAATGTTTAAAACCCACCTTAAGTCCTTTTTTATCATTTTTTTCTTTCATTAATTCATTTAACTCATCCTTATACATTGTCAAAACTTTTACTCACCAAAATTGTTTAGTGTCTTACCACCATTACATATGACTGTGTTTTTATGTTTATAAAGGCACCTATAGGTATAATTACATGATTATGATTGAGAAATTTTTTATAAACCCATTTATAGTTCCTTAGGATTTTCATACATTATTTTTGGCCTATGTATTCATGTTTAGACAATGCCACATTAATAATTATCACTCTTTATGCTCATTGCCTTTCTCAATCAACATAGTCAATTGTGTTGGGGAAGATGAAACCCTATAGGTGTAATTTTACCATTTTCATGATGTTTTAATTTCACCCTTTAATCCTTAATTCCATATATCACCTTTCTATAATTTTATTCACCTTGAAATGTCTAATACATCATCAAATGCCATGCTTAGGTCACTGTCAGCTGTAGGTGGATGTTGAGGTTGTCTATACATACTATAAGTGTGTATAAGAAGAGAAATACAACGTATCATATCCTTAATTGGATTTTAGATCAAAATTAATCCTTTAAATCATTTGAAACATTCAAAAATGGTGCATAATCTATTGTTCAACTTTGGATGAAAATGGTATCGCTTGGATCAAAACCTGTAGACATTAATGTTTGTGTTTAGTGTCTTTATAGACAACTTTAGGCCTCTGAATCACCATTCTCCACTAACCCTCTATCCTTAAAAATTTTCAAGGTACTTTTATATGCTATAATATACAAGTTATACTCATATATCTACTTCAAATTTCATTTCAACCATGCTATATGATATCAACAAAACCCCTAGGAACTATGTTTTATACTTTAGGAATAAAGGGCCTAAACATTGTTATCTCATGATTTGAAGATTTCTCTATTGTTAGCTCAAATTAGTATTATATACTATTTTAATCATAATAATACCTTAAATAGGTGTCATTATATGTTTTAACCTCTCCATATAAGCATTCTTAGTCCCTTACTCAGCCACCTATAGGTGGATATTTACACATACACAGGCAATAATGAAATTTCAAATAGTGAACAAGAGATATAGTCTATTAATGATTTATAAACCTATTTAAAATATTTAAAATGGACTCTTCTCACTCTAAATATCTGAAACAAGTCTCAACACATCCTATTCAACATGAATTTATCTTCCACGCACTTGTAGGTATGCATGTTCATATTGACTATGAGCATATGTTGCACATGACTGGAGCAATCTTCATTTTACACTCTTTATAGAATATAAATTTTTTTATCTAGATTTTAAATAAATATACAATATCTTGAGACCTTTTTTACACCTACTTGAGTATGATAGATAGCTTCATACACATGATTGTAAGTGAGAAAGGGCAAGGAGTTAGTTGTGAGCATGAAAAAGACTAAAAGTTAGATCCAAGAATGATGTTATAAAACTCAAACATTAATGGGAATTATAAATATTGAATTAATACATGTCAAATCCCATATCTTGCTCACATGATACCCTTTGATAGCACCAAACATCTACAAATAAGGCAACCTAATTGAGACTTCACATGATGGCATCCCTTTGCAACATGAGATGACCTTCTCATCCAAAAACCATGAAACATGATACTAAACATGGAGATAATATAATAAGATAACAAATTTATCTTTAATTAATTTTATCAATTGGTTTGTATAGACTTATCTAAAATGGAGCAAAACATATAGGGTACATAGATTAGAAGGCAGAAAAACATAGTCAACTTCATGAGGATGGTTCATAAATCACAATCCACAATTATTCAAAAAAAAATTATATAAATTAATCTCTCTAAGTTTAATTTCACCTCCCAAAAGGTTTTGACCTAGAATTTCTCCTACTAACCTTTCCAAGTACAAACTTGTTGACCACTCTTACATGTTTAGAAGGGAAAGAAAGGAGCAAAATAGTTTTATGAATTTTTTAGAACTTAAAAATAATTCCAATCACTAATATGAGTGTGAGGAATATGAAGAGTCACATTAAAACCTTCTCCCATGTGGTACACTTCTCCATGAGTTGTACAAGTGTCAAACTCTTCTTTTTTCCTAAAAAAACTACCCTTTATTTTGAATAACCTACCACTTTTTAGTTATGTCAGCTGATTAAGACCTCTTAAGACACATGGGATGTTACATCACCTCTTAGAACATTCACATTTACCAAGGAGGTCATATAACCTATTAAATGCTTTATGTATGACCCCCAAAATGACTCAAAATGATATAAAGACTAGAAATACTAATGACCAAAGCTAATATGACATTAAATAACATTAAATTACCTATGATATACCTTATGGCATGATAATATACCCATAAAAACATCTAAAATTCAAGTTTTTACCTATAGGGGCCCTAATTTGACTTATAGGGTCATATTTGGTCAACAAATTGGTGACTCATAAGGGTATCATGTCTACTATGCTAACTAGACTAGTAGCCTTATCAGTAAATTAGGATTAAGAAGTAATTTGGTGTCTAAAACAACACAAGGAGACATTTGACCATTGACTATAAGCTTTTATTAAGACAAGACCACTTGACTACCTCAACCACACAAAACAAAAGACACATACAAAGCAAAGCAAACATACTAAAAAGATACACACATGTGCTCAAATCACTTAGGAAAAATAGGAAGCAAAAAAATATATACAACTAAAAATCAAGCATACCTCCCTTTCTATGATCCAAAGGAAAGTTTCTTGCATCTCATTCTTCTTAAGATGAATCATGGTACCAAGCATGTTACTCTTTGGATTGAACACTTGATAGATCAAACCTACTTCTTGGCACTTTACTTGTTATACTTTAAAATAAACCATATTAAAATAGGTTTTAAATTTAAAATTAATCCTCTTGGCCTTATACACATACCTCATATTGTTGCCTACTCTTCATGTCATGATCAACTTTCATCTTCTTTGTAGGCATGGTTTCAAGAGGAATCATTTATTAGTCCTTGGAAGATAGAAGATAATAGAATTTTTTTCTGACCTCCAAAATATGATGTAAATCTTTCTTTTGATCATCTATGACATTTTGAAAAATGTCACCTTGCTTACCATCATTGGTAATCAGCTCCAAAAAATTTAGAGACCCTTTGAGAGACTCAAACTCATTGCAAATGTTTTCAAACTGCTACAACAAGCCCTCATCTTATCTTTTATTATCATCATGAAGGGGAATAACAATGGAAGGTCCTTAATATTATTATTTATAATCCAAAAGGACTTCATCTAAGACTTCTTCTTTGATATAAAGAAGGCATTTTTCATTATCAACCAAATAAGAATACTCAAAACAAGGGCTCACCACTTCTTCAACATGTAAGACCTCTTGAGGGATCTCAAATTTTGTCTCAACTATCACAATCTGATCTTGATTTTCAAGGTTTTTATGATCTTCCATCTCCTTCTCCTTTTTGGTGATGCCAAGACTAGGTATCTTAAAATATGGTGACTTAGACCAATGAGGTTGTCAAGGAGCTACAATTTCTTCAAGTAATAGTTCTGAATTTTACTCAACCAAATGCTCCACTTTAGTTTCACATACCATAGGTCCATCAAGGCAAATGGTGATGGGGTGAGGAAACTATGAACTAATTGGTGGAGGTGGAACATAAGACTCAAAATCAGGTTGAGAATGAAAAGTAAGAGATTCTTTTGGGTGTTCTTGAGGAAGGGGAGGTAGACCTTGGGCTAAGATAGCTTGGTTATCTTCCTTCCACTTGGAAATCACTTCATTCACATCTGGTTTATCTTTAAAACTCTCTTGATGGAGGTTATATGGGATGTGTTTAGGCATAGGATCTTCTTTTAGGTCTAAACCTTCCATCACACCTTGACTTATCATCTTCAGTATTGACTATAACTCTTCAACTTGCTTGACTAGGTTATCTTGGAAAAGTCTCTATTAAAATTTATAGGAATTATCATGAGGATGAGGAGTAAAATATGGATAACATGGAACATATTAGGTCTCTTTAGAAAGTGTGGGAGGTACTTACATAGGCTCAAGCTCTTTCTCAACTTCACACTCCTTATCAATGCTTTTATCTTCTTTCTTTACCCATGATTCCACTATCTTACTAAAACTTAGGATGTTAGGATTATAAATCTTCTCTTGATGTGGTGATTCAATTTGAGGAGTGGGTGAAGTGTTTAAGAAACTTGGAATCTCCTTAGGCTTGGATTCTCCACCTGGTTTCCAACTTGGAATATCATATCTAGAGGTCACTTCTTGAGGTGGGGAATTAGAGAGGGTAATGAGGGCTTATATTCCACTTTTTTTTTTAATGGCATGGAATATTTTATATTCATATTATACAAATCAATATTTATATCAATATTTTCTTTAAAAATAGGGTTTCTCTTCTCAATTTTCTCTTCCAACTAACTGGGAAAAGAATGACTTTAGTAATCTTGATTGGGTTCATGAGTAGGGATTAAGTAGGACTGATAACAATCTTGGGGAAGTGGATATTAGGGTTGATATGTTTGGTGAGGCTACATTTCATTAATTCTTATCCTATCCTCTAAGGAAGAAACCAAGCCACTCACATCTAGCATCTTATTTGTGAGCCTTTGCCAATTTTCTCTCTCAATAGGTGCCCACCCTCTTTTGACTAGCTCTAATGCATCTATCACTTTATGAATAAGATGAATTGGAATATCTTTACCATATCCAATTTTTATGTCAATATCCAACATGTACTTCTCATATCCCAAAGGATTTTGTTTGAAGGTTGAAATGGACTAACTTGAGAAGTGACTAGGTTGAATATAATAAGCAAGATATTGAGGAGGCTGGTTATAGGGTTGACACACTTCATGAAAAGGATAACAAGGGTAATATTGGAGATAATTAATACCATATTTAAGATGTTAAGGGTCATAACAAGGATAATATGGAATGCCATAAGCTTGAAATGTCTCACCAACCTATGTAAAACAAAACTCAATACCCAAGTCAGCCATGGAACTTCATTAGGAAGAAAGAACATGAGGAATGATTGTCAAAAATATTCAAAAGTAATATTTGGGTTACTTCACCAACTGATGTAATCTTGGAGTCACCATTGATGCTTAGATAGATGCCTCCGAAGGTTTATTGTTGAAAGACAACACCAAAAATCTTTCAACATCTTAGACTAAGAGTCCCACTAAGAGTGTCAAAAACTGTTGTCACTTATATTTTCACCCTTTGAAGATATGCATAAGCTCTCCTCATCTAATTGGAACAATGGAAACACCTCTAGGCTTGTGCATAGCCTAAAGATGAGGTGAACCTATAAATAGGGCTAGATCCCTTGATTTACCACTTTAGATCACTAATACACATAAACTTTGGGGGGGGGGGGGGGGAAGGGAGAGAGAAAATTGAAAGAAAACTATCCCAAGGGAGGTGATAAACCAAATAAGTTGATGACTTCCAACTAGTTTCATGTTACACATAAAACTAAGAGACTAACCAAACATACACTTCTCCAATTTGCATCTTCTCACATCAATGTTACATTATGAAGTTGTATATGAATTCTTAGGCTAGGAAGACTAGAAAAGAGGCCTTGAATGGAACTAGTGAATATACTAACTCACTCAACCTTAACACTTCCTAGAACACTTCACATGCCCTGAAAGAAGAAGCTTTCCAACTATAAATATGATGAAATAATGAAATAACATGATAAGGAAATCATATTTATCACTAATAAAGATCAATCATATAATTATAACACACTATGAACAATCATGAAGAGGTATAAAATAGTACTCTTATTGATCAAATGGTATGCAAATGAATAGGGCTTCACCATACTCAAGTGGAGCATGAGTTACAATGGCCAAAATGGTTAGTTCTTATAGAACTTGAGAGAGAGAGGAGAAGAGAGAAGTCCAAAGGTCACAAAGACACTTGTCAAGCTAAGAAAAAGAGTTAATTTTTCATGATAAAAATATATTGGATGAACCATGCAAGGTTAGAATACACATGTGGCCATACAAGGCATGAAATTTATGAAAAGTGGCATGAAACTCCATGTTCTAGATCAAATAACTACCTTCATGATTTGGACCTATTTAAACATCTAAAAACTTATTAGGGAAAATTTTTATTATTTGAATGAGAGGGAAGGATTTTATACATGCATCTACATGCATTGGTCACAATCCTACTCATCTAAAAACTCTTGGAAGTAAGCCATCACTGCTTGTAGTCTAAAAAACTCCTTTTTTAGTCACCCCTCACACTTGGAATCAAATTTGGATTCAATTTTTTATGAAAATTTGTGAGAGGGATAGGATTAAACTTGGAAATAACCTCCATGGCCTTAGAATATTGAGTTAGACCTTAAAAATCCATTTACTTGAATTTATCACCTTTCTCACTAGCTTGGTCACTATGCTAGTTTTGACTAGTTGAGATTAAGTAGTTTGTTTCAAAACTTAGGAGTTTTTCTAAAGAATTAAATATACATTAGGGGTTATATTGAGTCATAATAATTCTCCCAATGTTGGTTTGATCTTTATACTCCTCTTAGGACCTTTAAAACACATAAAATAGTCAAAAATACCTTGTTTTGTACCCTATTCATACAATTCCGTACAATCCAAAAATATGGGGAGTATCCTGAGAGAGTCTCCTACAATTTATAATCAGCATCTTGGATAAAATATGCCATTATATTATATTTCCAACCTCATTTCTCTGAATTGGTCACTTGAAGGGGTTTGTAAGGGTTTTAGCCTATTTTGACCTCTTAGGCTTTGTTCATAAAGATGGGACATTCAAATTTAAAAAATTTGACAAGAAGGTTTTTGAGGACCTCTTATAACTCATATAATCTTATTTATCCCCCATGTAAAGCATCAAAAGAGATGTGAGTTTCCAAACCTCTCCTATCAAGCTTATTTTCACATTTTTCACAAGTCTAAGTTGTCTTTGGGGAAAAAATGGATTCCCCTAAAACTTATCTACCTTCCACTATATCTATCACCTCTAATTTCCCGCATGAACATTCCCAAATTAATTTAAATTATTTACCAAGGATGGAAAGGAAGTTGGCCCCTCATTTGGATTATAGGCCTAGTCATGATTAGTAGGCCTGTCTAAGCCTTAAAGCCCAAAATGAGTTTTTTGATGGTTTTCCATATATCTAATAGATTATACATGTCTATTATCATCCCATAAACATGATACAATAAGGTATAAATCATTCCTAGTGCTATAAGTGGCATTGGTCTCTTATTTGGTCTTTAGGCCTAACCCTAACCAAATAGGCTTAACTAAAACCTTAAGAATTTAGGTTACCCTGTTGAATTCCATCCTTGTGTGCATGCTATACCATATTTCCATAGTTTTTTTACAAATATCCATACTTTCCTACAAGGATATTTTAGCTTCTATTTCATGCTTTCTCACCCATCTTCTCCAAAATGTAAGTTTTATGCACAAGGGAGTGCCCTCTATCTAAAATAAAATAAAGGGAACTCCCTATTTTATTAGATAATATTAATAATTTTAGGATATTATATAGGTTTTAATTATCTTCCCTAAAAAAATTCAGCCATAGGTCATCTCTTATGACCTTCCAAAAGAATTAAAACTAAGGCAAACTTCTAGAAGAGTGACTGTGTGTAATGTTTCTTGTTATGGACTATGTTTTACACTTGGAAGGGTCTTTCCTTTGCTACTTGTATATGATGATAAATCCATAAGACTATAATTATCATATTTTTAGGTATTACCATCTCCATTTATTTCTCCAATCTTCCACGTGCTCCTTACACTCTTGCCTAACCCAGACTGAGTGTATCTTTGACTGTGTCCCTATAGAATAAGGGTCCACCTATAGGTTACTTGCATGGTTTCACCTCAAAAAAAATGTTTAAAACACAAATTAATTAAATTTTAATCCTTTTGTGTTTTATTTAATTCATTTAACTCATCCTTATACACTGTCAACACTCTTACTCACCAAAATTGTTCACTATCTTACCAACATTACATCTGACTATGTTTTTATTTTTACAAAGGTAGCTATAAGTGTAGTTGTATGATTATACTTGAGAAATTTTTTAAAAACACATTTATAGTCCCTTAGGATTTTCATACATTGGTTTTTTCATGTGTATTCATGTTTAGATAATGCCACATTAAGAATTATCACTCCTTATGCTCACTGCCTTTCTCAGTCAACACAATCAACTATGTTGGTGAAGATGAAACCTTATAGGTTTAATTTTCCCTTGGTCATGATGTTTTTAGGTCCCCATTGAAGACTTAAGGTCATATATAACATGTGTATAATTTTATTCACCTTGAAAAGGCTAAGACACCATCAAAATACCATGCTTAGGTCACTGTCAGCTGTAGGTGGATACTGAGGTTATTTGTACAGATTGTAGGTGTGTATAGGAAGCAAAATAAAAAGTATCATATCCTTAAGTATATTTTATATCATAGTTACTACTTTTAAACCATTATAAACATTAAAAAATTATTCATATTATATTGTGCAACTTTTGATGAAAGAGGTCTCCCTTGGATCAAAACCTGTAGACAACTTTAGGCCTCTCAATCACAATTATCCACTAACCCTCTATCCTTAAAAATTTTAAAGGTAATTGTATATGATATATGATACAAGTTATACTCATATATATTATTAAATTTTCATTTCAACCATGTTATATGATATCAACAAAACCCATAGGAACTCTATTTTGCACTTTTAAGGATAAAGAGCCTGAACATTGTCATCTCATGCTTTGGAGGTTTATCCTCTATCATCTACCAAATTTAAACCTAAAATAAGTTTTATATGGTATTTTAATCATACTAATACCTTAATTATGTGTCACCATATGTTTTAACCTCTTTTTACAAGCATTCTCAGTCCCCTACTCAACCACCTATAGGTGGATATTTACACATACATAGGCAATAAGGAAATTTCAAATAGTGAACAAGAGATACAATCCATTAATGAGTTGTAAACATATTTCAAAGATTTAAAATATACTCTTCACACTATAATGATCTTAAACAAGTGTAAACAGATCCTATTCAATATGAATTTATCTTCCAAGCACTTGTAGGTAAGCATGTTCATAGTGATTGTAAGCATATGTTGCACATGGGTGCAATGGTCTTGTTATTAAAATATTTAAGGGATATAAGTATTTTTATCCCACTTTTAAATAGATATAAATTATCTTTATACCTATACTACACCTACTTGAGCATGAGAGATAGCTTCATACACATGACTGCAAGTGAGAAAGGGCAAGGAATTGGTTGTGAGAATGACAAAGACTAAAAATTGGATCCAAACATGATGTTATGAGACTTAAACATGAATTTTAATGATAAATATGGAATTTATACATGGTAAATCCCATATATTACTCACATGATACCCTTTCATAGTACCAAACATCTTCAAACAAGGCAACCTGACTGAGACTTCACATAGTGGCATCCCTTTACAACATGAGATGACCTACTCATCCAAAAATAATGAAACATGAAAATAAACTTGGATAATATATAATAAGAGATAAAACATTATCTATAATGAACCTCAACTACTGGTTTATATGGACTTATCCAAAATAGATCAAAACCTATAGGGTGCATAGATTAATAGGTAGAAAAACATAGTCAAATTCATGAGGATGGTTCATAAATAAAAAGACACAATAATTTGAAATATTATTTTTTAAATTAATATATTTTATTTTAATTTCATCTCTCAAATGTGTTTGACTTGGAAGTTCTCCTGTTGACTGTACCAAGTACAAACCTGTTGATCATTTTTACATGTCTAGAAGGGTAAGAAAGGAGTAAAATGGTTTTTGGAAATTTTTAGCACTTAAAAATCATGTAAAGAACTAATATGAGTTTTATTAATATGAAGAGTCATATTAAAAACTTATCCCATGTGGCACACTTCCTCATGAGCCGTACAAGTGTCAAATTCTTTTCTTTTCCCAAGAAAACTACCCTTTCTTTTGAATAACATACCAATTTTTAGTTATTTTATATTATTAAGACCTATTAGGCCACATGGTATGTTACATCATGTATTTTAACCTTAAAATTTCCTAAGGATTTTGTATAACGTAGTGAATGCTCTATTTATGACCCCCAAAATGACTCAAAATGATAAAAGGACTAGAAAGACTAATGAAAAAAGCTAATATGACATTAAATAGAATTAAATAACCTATGATATACCTTATTACATGATATTAGACCCATAAAAATATCTAAAAGTCACTTTTTTACCTATAGGGTCCTCAATTTGACTTGTAGGGCCAAATTTGGTCAACAAGAAGGGTAGGGCAGGAAAGAGAGGTGTTGTTGATCTTTGTTTCAAACATTATGAAAATATTCCAATTTCACTTTAACATGCATTTAATCAATATGAAACATGAAGTAGAATAAGATCAAATCCTACCACACATTATGTAAACATCTAAGGAAAGTGTGAAAAGATGAAAATAAGAGCAAGATTTACTTTAAAAATTTACCCCTACAAGCAAATAGCATTAACCTAGATGCAAGAAGAGAAAATAAAATTAATTAAACCTAAGAACTTTCAAATAATCTAGAATTTTCCCAAATTATCAACTATGCATTTAAATATACACATACAGAATTCACAAGAACCTTACAAATCTAAAGCTGAGATCAAACAAATGAGAGAGAAACCATGATAGAAATTCACACAAGTAAATGTGGAAAAAAATTGTAGAATTCATTACTTATATTAACTTTCTCAAAAGTTACAAATAGTTTTTGGCTCTAAAAACTCTATCCCTTTTTTACAATTAGCAATACCTCCTTTATATAGGCAATTCATGAGATGTGTCAGTCATTCCTTATTAACATGCAATCATGAGCCTTACACTTGACACTTGTCTCTTCCTAGATTATCATGGGGCTTTGTTAAATTATCCACCTTTGCTTCACATCATTGGATGTCTATTTTTGATAAAACTCACTCCATCAGATCTTGTCCTTTGAGATCCAAGATCTTACCACCTGGCAAATCATCACTTATCTCAAGGCTCTTGACTTTTAAACTTATGATCTTCATTAGATATTTGAACCACCCCCAAGATGGTGACACTTATCACTCTCATAGAGCTCTTAGGACATTTGAAATTTCAACTCTTTTCTCTCTGTTAGATCTTTGAATTACCCCCTGAGATGGTGACATGTATCACTCTCATGAAGATATTAAGATCGTTGACATTTCAAATCTGATCTTGCATCATTAGATCATCTCTGAGTGAGAAAAATCATACCATTAGATCCTTTCCTTGAATTATTGACTCAGTGTGAGATTGACACTTATCATTTCTAGGTTCATCCATTTCTATGGGCATAAAATTAAGGGACTTACAATAAAGAGTTGATACTTAGGTTTTTGTCATCTCAATAAACATTATTAAAGATTTAATATAATTTTTAGGATAAGTTAAAAAAATTATAAAATATTCCTCTCATTAATTAGTCATCATCAACTATAAGATATATATGACTTAGCATAAATATTTTAGCCTAAGATCTGAGTTGTATTAATGAATACAACTTGGACTTGGGCTAGAGTTCTAAACTAAGTCTATAATAAAGTGCTTCCTATGTAAATTTAAATAAAAATGACTTGCATAAATTTGAATCTTATTTTAAAATACCTAGGCTAAAAACATTTTATACTAAGGTTTTTACATGATTTGGACATATACTTAATTAGATAATTAAGGGCCAAAAATATTAATCAAAGGGTTAATTAATCATTAAAGTATAAAACCCTACAAAAGTTTTATCCAAAAGGGACTCTATTAAACTTCTAACCTAAAAAACAAAGATCTAATGTTAGCAAACTTAGACAAGATCAAACTGGAATCATGTGTAAATATGTTAATCCAACCATGGTGTGGATGATCTTCAAATAAAGATAATGTGCAAAACATTCTAATGATACTTTGATTAGATGAATTTTAAATTTAAATCACAAATTTTCAAAATTTAAAACAAGGTTCCCCATTTTTATGAATGGGGTTATGTTGACCTCAACAAATGGTAACTTCTAGGGGAAATATAACAATATGTTAGAATTCAGAGACTCTGGTTTGGACTAATAACTAGGCTACTTATTCCATATGATCAAATACCATAGTTAAGATCAATTCATGATTAAAACAAAGCTTAAAATCTCAAGGAATAATTAACCTATCTATTAGTATTTGTTGGTTTCTCCAAATTATAACATCAAGCTCACATTTCAACAATCCATGATTGACCTATGTTTATAAGTCATACTTGCATTTATGAACTATGAATTTATTGAGAAATTAGGTGAAGTTTGAGCTGAGGGCTATCTAAAAAGACTTATTGAAAGTAATAAATAAAGCACATAAAGTAAACACACCAAAAAAAACAAAAAATAAGCGAAGAAATATTTACAAACACCACTTACAAACAAGGGATAGGAAGGAAAGAAACAAGAAAGAAACTAAACTAAGCCCTACACTAACTCCATAAAGAACCTACATCCAAGATCAAATGTAAATTTATTTAAACTACTAAATAACCTTGAAACATGATTACTTACATTCAATGGTCTTTTCTTTTCTATAGGATCACTTGTGTGTTCATGTCTTTTATGTGATGTATCTTGATTCCTCATTTCCATTCTCTACTACCTAGATTGAAGATATGGATCTAAAACCCAATCATGTTCTTCCTAAATCATTTTGTCTCACATTAAGAGTGATAATTTATATTCATTCCTAGATTGATAGTGACTTATACCATACTTATTAAATGATGACAACTCAGCTAGCATTCTTAGACTGATGTCATCATTAGGTTTGGCTTGAGGTGGGGATGGACTACCAATATTTACACCAAAACTTTCTAAGTCATCCTCAAAAGGATGCTTAATCATGATCAAATAAAAAGGAATGAAATTCATTTGAAACCATACCATTTGAATCAGGTTGATCACATACATCCAACCTTTTGATGGGGTTATATGGAAATCCTTGATCTACTACACTTGCTTCATCTTCTTCCTCTGTGAAGAATGGTATCTTTCATACCCAATAGAGTCACAACTAATCTTTCTTTGGGATATAAAAAATAACATTTCTATCTTGGAATACCTTAATTTCTTTCAAAAAATCTTGGTATAAATGTTGCCACTAGTCAGCTTCTTTAGGGATATCCTCAATTTCAGTAATGACCTCATATGAATTTTTCTCACAACTATCTTATGAAGAGAGGTCAAATTTTATCTAATCTAGTTAATGGGGTTTCTTATTTTGAATGGTTATTCCTTCTTCTAGATCATCTTTAGGTTCCTTTTCTTCTTTAAATAGAAAATTAAAATCATATACCATGAAGGATTTAGATGTCCTTACAAACCTATATGTCACTGCAACATTGTTTTGATTAAACATAGGTTCAAATGTTTCTTTTTCATTTTGATATGATTCAAAGACATTACAATGATCATCTAGACCCATATCACAAAGATTCATTTCATTTATGTCCTCATATGACCTATTATTGATGTTATCATGAAACCTATTTTGAGGTCTATTGAACCTTTGAGAAGCATAGTTTTTGTTGGAGTTTTCCTCAGAATTGCCCCCTTGCTTCTATAACTGAAGAAAATTAGTGCTCAAATTTTGAACCATCTTAAGTATGGATTCATTATCATTCTTTTGTGATTCTAAGTTATGAACTTGATTTTTATTACTAATGGGCACTAAAGTTCTCTATCTCTGTGGATGAAATTATTTGTATAATTATTTAAAAACCCAAATTTTGGCTAGGATGGGCATGGATTAAGAGTAATTAGTTCAAGATAGGTTTATGATTTAAGGTAGACACACTTTTATTGGCATTAAGAATTGATATTTAATGCTGAGAAATTTGGGTTGACATTTGGGATAACATATGCAAGCTAACCTTGAGGCTATATTTGATCATTGATTATTACAACTTTAGCATAGACCAAGGCCAAGGTGTTTGTGACTCCAATAGACCTTTTAAGAAAACTAGAAGTCATGGGATCCAAATCATCCTTGTAAATATCTAAGTCTAAATCCTCATTAGGTATGTAAGGAGATATGGTTCTATTAAACATTTTCTAAAAGATGACATTAAAGGCTCTAATTGTTTCACTATAATCTCTTTTCACCATGGTGAATTGTTGGTAAAGAATACAAAGACTGATGGTTTTACCAAATTGATCAATAAAAATCTTGTTAAAATCATTCCAACTAGTGATATAATTTTATGGAAGATTGAGGAACCATTCATACATAATATATTTGAAAGTAAATGGAAATAGTCTACATACTACATCTTCATGAACTATATTTATAAATCTTAAAGCAACCTTAAATCTTTTAAAATGTTCTTCAGCTATGATAACATTATTAGGACTGAAAGAAGGCAAATACCTTTCAAGATTTCTTGGTAAGTCACATACCTAGCTAGGCACATTGATAGAAGATCTGCCTAACCATGCCATACCTTGATGAGGATATTACTTATGGTAGTTCTAGCTTATAAAATCTTTGAACCCTGTTTGAAATATTATGTGTAATTATTATCTTTACAAAGAATAATGATCAAACTTGCACATTGAGCAAATTTATCATAAATATGTACAAAGGATGATAAATTACTTCAATATTTAACTAAATTAGCTCAAAAATGTGTCCAAACACATAAATATGAATTATATTTACATGTTTCAAGCTCATATAAAATCAAATTTGTAGATATCCAATCAATCTTTGAAAAACCAACTATTTCTAACATCAAACACCCTAGATTTACAAAGCTTAAGCTATCTTTACCATAATTTGTCATATATCTCCAATGAATATCTATCTTTGTCTATATATACAAAAGGACTAATCTAAAACCATTAAGATTAATTATATTTACAAAAATATGCTAAAATAAACATAAATATGCAAATAATACATCAAATTTTTAGCATAATTTGCCAAATTTAGCAAAGATGTTGTAAATTCATAAATATCTAAGGCCCTAGTTCTAGTGCTAATTTCCCCTATTGATGAACCTAAATGTATCAGTAGGTTCATATAGTGTTTAAGACACACTTCTTATTTTTGGATTCAAAAAATCCATTGCATGAGTTGTTGGTTGTGATAAACCTGTTATCCTTGGTAGAATAGAGGTAGAATAGGTTGATTGTTTCACAAATTTATGTTAGTAGGTGGTTGGGAGCCACCGTGGCTTAATAGTTGATCTTTGATTTTAGAGATTAATTATGCTAATCTAAGTTAATTATTCTCAAAACCCAATTCTAAAGCTAAACTAAGATGAATATTCATAATGAAGTTAATCTAAGGTGAATTGATAAAAAAAGGAGCAATAAGAAGGGTAGGATAGAAAAGAGAGGTGTTATTGATCTTTGTTTCAAACATGATGACAAATTTATAATCTCATCTGAACATGTATTTAACTAATGTACAACATGAAGTAGCAAACATTTAAGGAAAGTGTGAAAATATGCAAATAAGAACAAGATTTACTTTAAGAATTTTACCCCTACAAGCAAATAGAACTAGTCCAGATGTAATAAGATCAAGAATTCAAAGTAAATCTATGAATTTTCAACTAATCTATCATTATACTAAATTAGAAACACAAATTTTAAAGATGCACATCCATAATTCATAAGAACCATTTAAATTTGAAGCCAAGATCAAATAAATGAGAGAGAAACCATGATAGCAATTCACACAAGCAAATGTGGACAAACTTTGTAGAATTCATTTATTATATTAACTTGCTCAAAAGTTATAAGTATTTTTTGGCTCTAAAAACTTTCCCTCTTTTTTGCACTTTGCAATACCTCCTTTATATAGGAAATTCATGAGATGTGCTAGTCATTTATTCTCAACATGCAACTGGACAACATGTATCTGGACAAGTATCATAGGCAAGTATTCCTTTACAATTGCTTATAGAAATCATGACCCTATTTAACTATGAATAACCTAACATGACTATGCATTACATGTTTCCCATGCCATTACAGAATAGAATATTCCTTTTCAAAATATTATACAAGCTTAGTTACCAAAGGAATATTCCTTATTTGACTTAACTATAAGACCTCAAGAAATATTTATGTGTTTTGTCTATTTAGTAATACCATGTCATTCTATTTATTAATTTTGAATTATGACCATTTCCCATAAGAAACGTGTCAACATGTCATTAGGTCTAGATCTTTGAATAGTCCACCTAGGATTTGCACCAACAGACCCTCATCTATATGATATAATGTAAGCATGCCACTTGGCAACTCCATTGGTTCTCTACATCCCTTTCACACTCAATGAATCTATGGGTTATTTACCTTCTTTTCATCACTCAAGCACCATCATTCCACATGGAATCCTCTCATTAGATATCTAGTCTCATTGAGTCTAGAACAACTTAAAACTAAATTTCCACCATCTAAACCCATGAGCTTTGATCCTTCCAAACCTCCTCCAAAATGGTACAATATTGATAAATTTTATTGGTGGTATACTAGTATAGGTCATTTTCATGAGTCTTGTTCTGATCTTCACTATTTTCTTCTTTCTTCCTTTCTTGGATAACATTTAAATCTTGATACTCTAATAAAAAAATGTTATCAAGACTATCTTCAAGATTCTCAAATTCAATCTCAAGAACCACAATCACATCAAAATCAACTACCTAGTGAACAAAAACAATCATCCCATACCTACACCTCATTTACTAATTTTTTTCAAACCACAGTTGATCCTTCTTCCTACACCAATAAGGAAATGATAGCTAACATGAACAACCTTAAACATATTGTTGCATCCATTTAAACTCAACTTTTTAGGCCATATGGACCAAAGGAGTACTTATTTCAAATTCCTACTCTAAATCATATCATACATGGTCCTCCTTTACCTCTTCATACCTTTCCTACACATCATATGTCACATTCAACCTCCTTAAAAGCTACCAAACCAACACATTTACCTCTCTCCAAATTCACCTACCAACACAATACAAATCATTTAAATGGTTCAATGTTACCTCAATCCAACTCACATGTTGGTGTATCTTGTGATGCCCATCCTTATAGCCACTTACCCTTTGGGTCATCTTACAATGCCCACTCTTGTTCTACAATGCATAATAACAAACACGTCTAGCTTCAAAAAACTTTTCAAAACTTATAAACTTATATTTCACATGTTCATATTTGATATATATGTTAGCATATGTCTTAATTATTCTTTTTATCTCATGTTTCTTTATTTTTATGCACTTTCTTTCCTTTAATTTAATTTTACTAGCATCATTGTTTTCCTTTACATTCTTTGGTTTTATTACATATCACATTTTGCATTTGCTTTCATTTTTGTCCTCATATATTTGTTTTATATTTTTATGTTATTCTTTTCCTTAGTATCTTTATGATTATTTTCCCCCTTATTCATCATTCACCCCCATAGGTTTCTCTTTTGTGAGTTTACAGTATAGGACCATAGATACGACATGGCCCTCCTCACAAAATATGACCCTTTATTTATTTTCTCATTTTATTGTTTCACATTTTTCTTTTTAGCACCCTTGTAGGTTTATCTTTAATGATTTTTTTTATAATACCATGGATATGACCTATCCATCCTCATAAAATTACCATTTTATCATTCCTTTTATAGTAAAATGTTATTTATCCTTGTTCTCAACTTTATCTTTTTCTTCTTTTGGTAGATGGAATTTGCAAAATTAATCTATGTTAGCATGTTTTCCTCCATTTCCCTCATTATTAAGATAATAAATCACACTTTAATATCATTTTATCCCCTTTTCACCTTTTATCACATTTTTTTTAATTTTAAGTTACTCAAATTTTTCCATGTGTCACTCCTCTTGATTTCCCCTTTCTTTCACTCCACATTGGATAAAACAAGGTCGACACCAATATAGTACTTTTATTTCACCAAGATTTATGAGACTCTTAGACCCCATTCTTAGTGAATTTATCTATATTAGAAACCTTATCCCAAGTATTCAAATGAAACTCAACTTTAGCACCCATGTTTGGTTTTCCAAATCTATATGGAGGAGGAAACAAAAAAGCCATCAAGAAAGTTAAAAACAAAATCATTTAAAACAAAAGATAATGATATACAAAAGGTAACATATAAATCTCAAAAGTCAAATTCACACCAAAATACATGATTTCAATCACATATCCTATCTCTAATAAAATCTCAAACTCCACAATTGGCCTCGCATAGAGACGAGGTCCTTTGGGGTGCAGTAGGCCAACAGATTAGAATAGGGGAATTCAATTTTTTTTATAGTGCTACCTACTTTCTCATGCAAGTACCAAATATTTTCAATAGATTTATGACTCTATAAGGTGTATTAAGGAATGAGGAACATGTTGTGGGAAGGTAGGTCCATTTCACTTTTCATGCATATAACCTTCATGGGATGATTTATATATCACATTTGATGATCTAAGACTTGTGTGGCTAAGAGAAGTTCTTCATAGTCCTTAAGGTCAAAAGTCCTCTTATTTTGACAAACCTAATTTTAATGTCCTAAATTTGATAAATATTTCCTATACCTTAGTTATTACTTCATTCTCCCCTCCACCCATTTCATTTTCCCCCTTGATAGGTAAATTGTGATTCTAAATATGTTTTCACTTTTCATTAAATTCCTTTTTCTTCACCTCTTAAAAACATGTTAGCATTACTTTGTTTTAGTTGTATCTATCCTTAGATAAAAATGGCATGTTTGAGTGTCTATGGATTACACTCTTACAACATTTATTTACCACACCACCTCATTATCATACTAGTCATGTCATTAGGTGGTTATGTTTTCTTACATTGTATCTTAGAACAAGCACTAAGTTGAGTTTTCATCGTTTAGAGATTTTGATTTTCATTTCTCCATAATATTTTCATTTGATTTTTTTGGGACTTATCTTACATATGACATTTTCCATTATTAAATGTTTCTCTTTATGTATGCCTTCTTCATGTTCATCTCACATCTTCAATTAAATTTCATTTTCCATCTGTCATGTTTTTCTTTTTGCCTAACTTACATGAGGTTACTTTTCCTTTTCTTACATATATTTGTTCAAGTTTTCTTGCATGGATATTTTATTTATGATTCATGTTTTACGTGATTCCCAATGTGATTCAATATATTCTACATTCATTTTTACCATTTATGTTTTTTATGCTTTCCAACATCATTTAGTATGCTCTACACTCCTTTTTTCCATTTATGTTTTACGTTCTTTCCAATATGATTTACTATGTTCTACAATCATTTATCATTTATTTGCACTCATTTATCATTCATTTAAATTCAATATATCTATATAACTAAGGTAAGTAAAGGTATGTATTTTTAAATTCTATCCTTTCCTTTATCTTATTTGTTGCTTACTACACTTTACTTAGCATCAGCATTGTGTGTTATCATGTTTTATCCTGAAGCACCATCTTATGTTGCACCTAAGTGACACATGATGAAATTCAAGTGGGGCATATGTATACATATAATATTATTAACTTTTATTGATTATTAACACTTTGTATCTTATAAAAACCTATCGATTCTCAATCTCTATGAGTGCATACCTTAAGAGGTGCACTGGAAAAGGGGTGGGTAGACCATCGGTGCTTTGTAATATTGTTATCCATTTTTCCACTTTTCATCTACACACACATCTCCTGAAACCATTAACCCTAAGATTATTATCCTCAACCCTAACCATTTCAATCATTTTCCTCTTTTCATCCTCCTTTCCTTACTTTAATTCCATTGTGGATTGTTAGTTGTACTAGGTAAAATAGGGTTGACCCTATATAGTTTAGGTGTATTTTTCACTCTTTGCGTTTGTTACCCTTTCGATCGATTAGCTCAAACCTAGTGGATTTTCCCCAAAAACATACAAGGTCAACCTTGTATATCCAACACTTTCAAGAGGATTTAGTGAAGGTCCACCTATATATATAGTTCATTTCCAACCATTTATAAAAATAGAAATGAAGAAGAATAAGTGAAAATAAACATCTACTTACAGACCATTCTACTTGAGGAATAAAGCTTACAGTTCCATACTTTATTTATAGATATATATCTTATATAATGGAGAAGTCTTTTAGATGAATAGATAGGTTTTATATCCTAGAGATGATTTGTCTTTGTTATCCTTACATACCACAATAATCTCTTGTGAATCACCTTGACCAAGGGAGAGATTGAAGCTTAGTGGGTTCATCTTAAAGTTAAGTAGATAGATAACATAGTTGTGCTTCTATTCCCATGCATTAAGATTCTATATACATTGATGTGAGTTTATGTCTTTTATGCATGTTTAGTTTAGTTTTTTGTTTTGTTTTTAACCACCACTTTGTGTCATAATGTTTGGTGTGCACTAGATTAGATTTACTTTTTTTTTATTAGAATAGAGTGAATATTAAACTTAAGACTCTTTTAGGGTTGTTGCATGATTATGTTAGACTGTATGATTTGTAACCCTACCTCACATGGTGTATTGTGACAAGTGATCCCATAATCAAGTCTATTGGATCCCCATATTGGTCATGCTCTCGCTTAGCAAATATATTCTCAATCAAAAGTGTAGATATGTTCTATCTTCTCTGAGTTAGGATCAATTTATAGACATAATGCATTTTTGATTGCATGCATGAAGAATCTAAGAGAGTGAATCTTATCCAACAAACTATGAAGCTAATTTAAATTAGAAGGTGGTGGCATCTTAGTAATGGCTTGTAATTTGGTAGGATCAACTTCAATGACTTTATGAGAGATGATTCAGCATAGAACTTTAACTAAAGTAATACAAAAAATTCACTTATTAAGATTAAGTCTAACCTTGTATTCATGAAGCATTTCAAATATTCATCATAGTGAAATTGGATGATTGACATGGGTCTTTGATTTACCCAATTTGTCATCGACATAGTCTTTAATAGTGTAATGCATCATATCATGAAATATGATGGTCATGGATCTTTGGTATGTGGCCCTAGAATTATTGAGACCAAATTGCATAAACTGATAAAAATATGTTTCCCATGGATTTGTAAACATTATCTTATATTGGTCTTCTAGTCTGATTCAAATCTAATTGTATCTTGAAAATCCATCCATAAGTGAAATCATGGAATACCCCACTATGAATTTGACTATCATGTTAATGTTTGGTAGAGGAAAGTTAGCCTTAGGTCAGGCCTTATTTATATCTATAAAATCAATGCATATTCTAATTCCTTTTAGCTTCTTACTGACTAGCACAACATTTGAGATCTACTCTATGTAGTTATTTGGTCAGATGCATCTCATTTTAAAGAGTTTTTCTGACTCTTTCTTTACCAATATAGCAATATGAGGATGCAGATTGCATAATTTTTGTTTCACTAGTTTGGGATTAGTATATATAAAAAGGTAGTATATAACTAAGGTGAGATCCAAACCTAACATGTTTGAATAAGCCCAATAAAATATGTTAACAAGTTCCCTTAGAAGGGCTATAAATATTTCACATTCCTCCTTAGTGAGGGATGTGCCTAACTTGATCCATTTTGGTCCATCTAGAGTCTTGATGTTGACTTCTATAGTGTCTTTTATGAGGAGAGTCAAACCATCCTCCAAGATGGTTGGTAATGATTTAAATTAGCCTGTAACTATAAATTCATCTGTTTAGACTAGTTATTAAATTTAACTTAAACAATATGAATATGAATCTCCTAATGGTTGGGATGGCCATGTTACAAATACTATCATAAATTATTAAATAATTTGATCAAAGGCATGTTATTCTTCAGAATTAAACTCAAACCCAAAATCAAGTTTATCATTGGTGGTCTCTTAACCATCCTTTGAATAAGGTGAACACCCCCCTATAATGGCACTTAAAATAGGTTTTCATGAGAAGAATGACCTTTTTATTTACTTTTACCCTAGTCGAGAATCACCTCAAAGAGGTTTTCACTTGAGGAACCCAATTTTTTAGTTATTTGTTTATGAATAAGGGTGTTCACCCATTATTCAAAATAGGATACAGGATTCAGTTTGATAGAAAACTTTTATTTGTGGTCTCCCAATAGAACATTGTCTCTTAAGCCTAGGAAATCATGAAAGGCCTCATCATTCTTAAACTTGTCTATAAGCACTATGGATTCTTGTTGATCCTAGGTTATAAGTTGAGGGTAATATACAAAAAGTGGGTTATTGTGAATAATTAGGGTAAGGGTAAAAATGGCATGGGTGTCAAATATATTAGTATTCCCAAGGTCTTCATAAATGTTATGATTAGACTCTGCTTTGTTTTATTCATCACCACCACTAGTCATTGGTATTGGAATACAAATAAGATACATGGGGTAATCCTTAGGTGGTTTAAATATGAGACCATAGGATACTTTATACTGATTTATAGAGATTTTATCAAGAGTTCCTTTTTTGATTTGTCTTGAGGCTTCCTATTTCATAGGTTTGATTCTCCATGATCTTGTTAAGAATGGGGTATTTGGCATTTTTTTAGTAATTGGCCATCTTGTCATTGTACAACAAAAAATCATCCTTTATAAGTGGGTCCTCTTTTTGGCCAGTTGGCTAGCATGAAAATGATAGGAGTTAGACTATGTATTTTACCCTTTCCCTTTTGTTGCCACTCCATACAAGGTAGCTTGGATTTAGGTCTTCCATAGGACTTGGGGGTTTTGTGGAAGCTTGGCAATGTGAAATGTTTCATGATTCAAATACTCTCCTAGGCCATTTTTTAAGATGGTAAATTATTAGATATTTCAAGAGGTGGCATATGGGAAGATGAATCAAGGGTATCTAGGTCTATGCAATTTGATTTTGGTAAATTAATAGGGGGCATCAAATGCTCCACCTCATCAGGTAGTGATAAGCATACCTCAATAGTCAGAGACCAACTTACCTTTACAATCATAAACATTATATAATCAACAACATATGTTTATTAGTCAATGAAAAATTGAAAACATTCAACATACATCTACTCCACAACAAGTATTCATGCAACAAAAAGGTATAGATATCCCACAAGCATCAATTAGGAAACAATTACCTTTCATCCTATTTATTGTACCATTATGTGAACAAGGAATCCAAGAGGGGAGATTAGTATTATGTTAGTCCAAGAAATAAAACTAAAATAAACACACTAAAAATCCTAAAACCTCTATCCTAGACTCTAAAGAGATCATACATAAAAAAACATGCATATGAAACACAACTAAAACATAAAATGAAACCTTATTTTACCTTCCTTAGAGTTCCAAATGGCTTTTAGAAATGGCTTGTGGATTAATAAAAATTCATTGATGGATATTTTTTGGCTTCACCTTTCCTTGGTACCTTAGTTTGGTTGCTTGGCTCATGAATTTGGAATGGTAACATTATATTCAAGGCTTATTTATATTTAGTTGTGCATTATAACATTATACCAAAATCACTTAAATATCAATGAGTATGGCCTTATATTTATAGCCTCAGGATTTAACTCTCACCCAAGGTGAGTTGATGTTGAGTTTAAACATGGAATGGGTTCAAACCAACCCTAGTTGAGTTGAGACTAACTCCAGTTAAGTTAAAATTTGTCACGCAATTATGATTTTTAGTTACTAGGCATAGTTCTCAAATTAGATATTTTGGAAGAGCTTGACAACTCATAAAGGTAATGATAAAAGGCTTGATATTTTGGTTTTTAGAATTTCCATTTTTAGATATTCGTTAATTTTAAATGGATAATTAAATTAAGAATTTATTCTTGTTTAATTAATTAATTTATTTTTATTAGCCTTTTTTCTCTTTTAAGATTTGATTAAGTGCCCTACTTAATGGGTTTATAGGCCAAATTGGCAGTTGTTATGTCTTGAGATGATTGGGGGTGACTCCATGAGAGGTTATTGTTACATACAGGCTAGTACCCTAGATAGGGAAACCTCAACATAATTCTAAAATTTTATTAATGATGCATAACCAAATTTGGGATGTTTAGTGATTCCTAAGCTGAATTTACAATGTTTAGTAGGAATCGGTCTGAAGTCTAGTCGAAAGCTAGTTATGGCCAGAATTAGGTGTCTATAGATCTAAGTTACAATGCAATATGAGTCCAAATAATGTACCTTAACACATGGATAAAACTAATTAAAGGTCACAAAAACTACTACCAAAGGTGTGCATTCATAATTTTAATGGGAAGGATCCACTCAATTAGATCAACCAAATAGAGAATAATTTTGATCTACATCAGATCTCATGTGGGTATAGTTTAACCATGTCATCTTTATATATATAACCTCAATAATTCATTTGGTATCAATGTTTGTGTACTCAAAATAAAAATAAGGATCTTAGTGTTACTTGGTCAATTTTTATGGAGGAATTAAAATCACATTATAGTAGTAGTGTGATAGAGAACTAATTTATCCAACTAGAAAACATACAACAAAGAGGCTTAGTAAAATATTTTATTCAATAATTTCATAGCCTCTCTTTGTGTATGGATATGATTACATATGAGAAACTAAATTACCTATTTATTGGTAGTCTAAAGGATCACATTCAACATGAGGTACATGTATTTAATTTGATTAATGTTTGTGATTCTAATATCATGGCACAAATTGTAGAAGAAAAAATATTTTACATTAAGAGGTAGACATTCACTAAAATCAAATATCATATCATTCCAACACTATCATTCCCTTAGCCTATTAGATTTACACCTCAAAAATTAAAGAAAAAAGGTCAAATTGGTTATGTTTTAATTTTGATATCAAATATAGTCAAGGACATAAATGTGCATAAAATAAAATCTTCTACATTTAAGGTTCCAATGAAGAATAATATGAGGAATAAGTATTAGTGGAGGTTGATGATGATCTAGAATACGAATCAAAAGAAACATAACCAACTATTTATTTTCATGCACTTTCCAAAATCATCTCTCCACAAACCCTCAAGATAGTGGGTTTTATATAAAAATAGAAGGTGATAGTATTGATTGACTTGGGAAATAATCAAAACTTCAACAATAATAAATTGTCTATGCACTTGAACTATTTTTCCTATCCAATTATAGAATTTTAGGTCATAATTGTAAATGGTGGCACAATCACTTGTTCTAGGAAATGTCATAGTATTAAACTATGGGATAATATATATTATATATCACTATGTTTTTATATTTTTATTGATAGAACATACATTTTTTATTATTATTATTATTATTATTATTATTATTATTATTATTATTATTATTACAATGTCTAGCTAAATTTGTAATTATAGAGATGAGTTTCCAAGTGTTATTCATGTGTTTTCATTTCAAGAGTAGGAAATTTGAACTTTGTGGGTTACATGCAAAGTCACCACAATTGGTTAGTTATCATCAGATGCATAAATTGATAAAAAAAATTAAAGTGGATGGTTTTGTGGATAAATTATTTTCAATATAGTAACAACCACCAAATGGGTCTACACTAATATATCTATAGGTTATTATGAAGGAACATTCGATATTTTTTGGTGATATTCCAAAAGGACTTCCTCGTAAAAGGGATCATGATCAAATAGTGATAGGGTGACAACCACCTAAAATCAGTTCTTATAGATACCATATGTCCAAAATAATGAGATTAATAATATGGTGAAGGATATGTTAAAATAAAGTACTATCCATCATATTCAAAAAATGTATTCCTCTCCAACGGTAATAGTGTGTAAGAAGAATGACACATGGTGCATGTGTCCTGACTACAAGGAAATCAACAAGTACATCATCAAAGATAAGTTCCCTATTCTTATAATTTATGATTTGATAGATTAATTACATGGTGTTGTTTATTTTATAAAACTTGATCAATGTTCTAGGTATCATCAAATTCTAATTATAGATGAGAATATTCGTAATACAGCTTTTACAACCCATGAGGGCCACTATGAATTTTTTGTGATACTTTTTTTCCTCACTAGTTGACTATATACATTTCAATTAATTACCTTTTCTTTCCATTTTTTATAAGATTTGTGTTGGTGTTATTTTATTATATTTTAATATACAACAAAATATGAGAGGAACACCTACATCATATGAATTAGGTTTTGTATATTCTTGAGTAACACCATATTTATGTCAAATATTCTAAATATGGTTTTAGAGTTAAGGAGGTTGACTCTTTGGGCCACAATATGTCACATGAGGGTATCAATTTAGATAAACACAAGATAAATTCTATGGTATAATATAAAGTGAATTAAAGCCTCAATAATATTTGAGGATTCTTAGAGCTCACAAGTTACTACCATCATTTTGTAAAATAATATGACAACATAGTAGCACCATTAATGGCCTTATTAAACAAAGATACCTTCCATTGCAATGAGGTATCTACCTGATAATTTAATAATATTAAGGAGGTTATGTGCACCACCCTATTTCTATCCACTTCATATTTATTTAAAACATTCATTATGGAATGTGATGCTTCAAGGTATACCATGGGAGTGGTACTCATGTAAGAAGGATAACCCATTACATTTGAGAGTCGCCAAATTAGTGGTGATAATTTGATAAAGTGTATTTATGAGAATTAAATTATCTCCATCCTTAATAAATTAAAATAATTGTAACCATATATAATTAGGAGACACTTTAAAGTGAATAAAAACTATGATAGTCTAAAATGCTTTTAGAAATAGATGTTGTCATTAAAAAAACAACAAAAATAGGTCATTTAGATATTAGGATATAACTCTAAGAATATATATAATAAAGGAAAGGATGATGTCATGGTTTATGCACTATCTAATAAGGATGAGTTAACAAAGGTGATGTTGTTTGCCATGTCCATATTGCATGCCTACTGGGTGGATGAAGCAAAATTAGAGTGGCAAAATGTTATTTATACACAAGACCATATTTAGAATCTCCAACAATATCTGAGCATGTTAGATAAGTTTGTGTGGAAATTCTATACTCTAAGGTATAATTATGGTTTTTACCTTTACAAAAACTTATACCTTAAGCATAAGGTCCTTACATATCTCCATACTTCTCCAATAGGTGGGCACTTAGGATTCTTGAAACTTATCATAGAACCAATCAAGATTTCTTGTGGGAAGGGATAAAAGGGGCAATCCAATTTTTTTTTGTAGAATATATGGTGTGCCATTAAATAAATGGGGAAATAATTAAGACCCCAAGTCTATTGTAACCTCTATCTATTCCTAGCCAAAGGTGGGAGGATATTTCTATGGATTTCATCACAAGATACAAAAATCTAGAGGATAAAATGTCATCATGGTTTTTTTGGAAAAAATCACCATATATGCCCATTTTTTTGCATTATTACATCATTTTATAGAAATTAAAATAGAAAAAACATTTATGTGTATAATTAAAAATCTCCATGGAACCCTAAATATCATAGTAGGTGATTGTGATCCTATCTTTACTAGTAATTTTTGGATAAAATTTTTCTCATGTTTAGGTATCTAGCTAACTCTTAGGTCATTTTCTCATTCTCAATATAATGGGAAATATGAGGTTATCAAAAAGTGATTATAGGGTTATATTCATTGTTTTGCATTATATAAATAGGACATATGTATTAAATGGTTAACACTATCATAATGGTGTATAACACTTCTTTCCATACCTCATCCAAAATGTCCTATTTTTGGCACTATATGGGTACCATCAACCATTCATCATCTCATCATTAAGGTTATAACCAAAGGTTTGATCAATTAAATAACACATTAATCACCAAATTGAGGTAGTCTCTAGTCTCAGAGAGAACTTGGTAATGGCACAAAATTGCATGAAATAACAAGCTCACTAATATCATAATGGAAAATATTTTAAAATAAGAGATCTTTTTTTAATTATTTAGAACCATGAAGTAAATTTCATTGAAACAAGAAATAATTATAATAATATTTCACCTAATTAGTATGTTCCTTATCAATTTTTGTACAATATTGAAAATGTATCATACAAATTAAGGTTACCTCACTCAACAAAGATACATCTAGTTTTTCACATTTATTATTTGGAGAAGGTAATTGGAAAAAGATTTCTATCCTAGACAAAGTTACCAAAGTTTAATGAGGAGGGATGAATCATTTTATAACCTAAAGGAAAAATTAGATACGCACTAAGATGATGCAGATGAGATTTATTACAAATTATCAAATTGTAGACATTATTTATGAATTATATAACACCTTAGTCCTGTACACTTGGAAAATACATATCATGGATGTACCTCCATCTTCTAAACCTTTCCCACTACCAAAAGTCTTGCATGAACTATATCACTATGCCTAATTACTTATCTCTTAGTATAGCCAATGTTATTATGATGACCCATCCCTTCTATCATTACCATAATTTTATAAACATGTCTCTCTTCCATCTCTATAAGTTTGGGACCTAAAATTATTTTATAACTACCTAGACACTTGAATCTCAGTTAGATGCCTACATCAATGCAAATGGCCTACCTTGATGAAAGTGTCTAGTTCCCTAAATTCATCTAATTTACTAATGAAATATATTCCTTTGGTTATTAGGAGTGATTTAATGTGAGATATTCTCCAAATGATTGGTAGAAATATAAGATCAACCCTCATTCATTCCTCACCTACACCTAGCATAGACCAAGACAACTTACCATGGTATTCTATTGAGTGCTCAAGTGAGTAAAGATTCCCTATTTTCTCATATTTCAATGTCAATCATAGGAATAACACATTTATAGGTCTAAATTATTGAAGAAGCATTCCAAGAGCTATATTTTACAAGTTACAATCTAGGTTATTATTGTACTTACTTATCACACATTACATGATTCGCACATAAGCCAACATGTAGGGGATAAATACATAAGTCTGAGGCCCTATTTAGAGTAGTGGATATGTAGGCAGTGATCATTGACAAAGGGGTCTTTAGGTAATCTCAATATTATGTTCCCATTAACCCATTTTTTCCACAATCAATATGAATATGAAAATTTGGGGTTTTATTATTTGACAAGGAGTGATAGTCCATGACCTAGATCTGAATGCACCAAAGTGAAGGCAACACAAAACATAGAATAATCTAAGTGGTTACATCCAATTTAAATATATAATCTATAATTTATACCTACATACAAGTTAGATAATAGCATCGACATTACCATCCCAGGTTGATGCAAGTGTCTATGACTATGGAAGAATTTTTTTCAAAATTAGGTGATTGTTCTAGAATCTAGATCAAGTCTACTTTATACCTATTCTAGATCCAAATCTATATTATCATTAGAAAGACATAATTATATTATGTTCAATATCATTTAAATATATAACATAGTTGTACTTTCCATTTTTAGCATCTCAATTTAATAAATTTAGTATAAGTTTTACCTAAGTTTTGAATATAATTGGCCTACTTTAAAGATAGTCTACCATCCTTGTTCCATAAGCTATATATATATATATATATATATACTCATTTAACCTTAGATTCCCCTTAATCTATATTTTAGGGTTAAAAATTTGGTGAACTTGACCTATGTGTCTTTGTGTGAAAACCCTAATTAGCCTAGGGTTTCTTAATTTATGGTTTTTAATGTAGTAATTATTTATCTCTAATTTTTATTATCGTGATTGATTGCTCCTTAACATCTATTTATCTTTCCTATCCTATTTTCACATAAAATTTTGGAACATTTCAAATGAAAAAAAAGAAGCCTCTTCCTCCTTCTCACTCTAATGAGGGTGATAGGTATCAAACCTCTAACCAGATCCATGATATCACTCCTTCAAGGGGCAAGGGATATGGTTTACATATGCATGTTCAATCTAAAATACCTAGGGTTTGTACTTGTGAATCCCTAAAATATCAAAACAATAGTATGAACAAGTTAATAAAAGAGTTACAAAATCAAATTGGATACATGCAATATAAAAAAAATATAGTGTTAATCACGTGTTTGTATCTTCATCTAGAAAGGTTTCATATCAAAATGACAAGATAAAATAGAATACACCTAAAATAATTGATGCAACAATTGACCAAAAGGATATTAAGAGTCCAAGTGAAACCCTAGGATATATGCTTTAATATAAATTGATCAAACTACCTCCCCTAGATCTTATAAGGAGATCCAAATATTAGTGTGCATACTTTGAATAAGTAATCTATAGAGGGGAGATTAGTATAGTGTTATTCAAGAAAACTAAATCAAAACTAACACACTAAACACTAACACCTCTATCTTATAAACTAGAGAGAGCATAAGTAATAAGCATACAATGAAAACACAACTAGAAAACAAAATAAATCATCCTTTTACCTTCTTTGTATCTCTAAAATGGATTTTTGAAATAGCTTTCTTGGATATGTACTCAAAAAATCTTTTTTAATGAAGCTTCATTGCTCTAACTTTACTTGTCACCTTGGTAATGTTGGTTGGTTTAGCTTGGCTTGAATTATGAAATCGGCATGGTAACACTACTATGAAGATTTTTAGAGGTATTTCTGCATAATAACATTGTACTAATAAATCTTAAGGATCAATAGGTAAGTCCTATTTATAGCCTCCAAAGTTAAATCTTGTCTAATTTGATTTAGGTTAGGATTTAAGCATAGAATGAGTTTAAAATAACTTTAGGTGAGTTAAAGTTAACTCTAATTGAGTTAATGAGGGTACATATAATTATGATTTTTAATTAATAGGCATGGCTCACAAATTATATATTTTTTAGATATTTTGTGAGTTCTTGACAAATCATAAAGGGAATGATGAAGAAGCTTGATAGTTTTAATTTTTGAATTTACATTTTTAGATATTCATCAATTTCAAGTGGATTATTTAGCTAAGAATTTAATCTGTTAAGTATGTGATATACTAAGAGGGGGGTGAATTAGTATATCATATATCTTATAAATATTATACTTAATCAAACTCCACTTAACTATACATTCAATATATGTAATAAAACTAAAATAATAACATGCACCACATGAGAGAGAGAGAGAGAGAGAGAGAGAGAGAGAGAGAGAGAGAGAGAGAGAGAGAGAGAGAGAGAGAGAGAGAGAGAGAGAGAGAGAGAGAGAGAGAGAGAGAGAGAGAGAGAGAGAGAGAGAGAGAGAGAGAGAGAGAGAGAGAGAGAGAGAGAGAGAGAGAGAGATTTATGTGGAAACCCAATGTGGAAAAAACTAAGGAGAAAAATATCAAGTATATGAATGAGCACCAACTCAAATTACAAAGTTTGTAAGTGCCAAATTTTAGGAGCACCAACCCCTTTATCAAGCACCAACACAACAACTATTTGTGAGCACCAACCCATAGGAGCACTAAAACCTTGCAAATATTTATGAGCATAAACACACAGCAGCACCAACCCCTCTTGTGTATAAAACAAAATTATCTCTCAATGTTGCTTTCTCAACAAATTATAGAACTCTAAAATATCTCTTTCTATTCTCTCCTTTTTTCTTATATAAAACAATTACAAACCATTCACTCTCTTGCATATTATAAATGGATTCCCAAGCCTTTATTTATAGCTTTCCGAATGACCTTTGTCATTCACCCTTTGTGACTCTTCACTCCTCATGGAAAATGGCACCAAACTTGTATGACCATTCAAAATCTTGTATTTGAAAAGTCACATGGTGACCCTTCATAAGCAAATGCATCATTTCCTCTTTTGTCTTTATCTTGATGACCTTTCAAATTAATTAAGGTGACTATTCATGGAAAAATGTGCCATGCCCTCTTTTATCTTCACTTGGTGACTCTTGTAATTATTTAAGATGACTCTTCATGAGAAAATGCATCCCATTCCTCTTTTGTATTTTACTCAGCCAAAAACATATTCATTAATATTAAATAAATATCAATAAATTTTAGCTAAAATATGAACATTAAAAACACCTTTAGACAATAAATTATATGGGGCCTTTATCACCAATGCTAGACCTTTGACATCAATGACAATATTTAAAACAATCTCCCTCTTTGTCATTGATGGTAACCTCAAACTAAAACTGCCACAACCTGAAACATGTATTGTACATGCCAACCTACACATGCTGCCATCTAAAAAACATACAGTAATTCCCCCTTACTATAGCATCTTGTACTTATTACATGTACCTATTTTTTCACCTATTTCTATACATATTCCTTGTACCTATTCTTGTACCTATTTATATTCTTCTCCCCCTTTGACATTAATAGCAAGGGGCCTATCCTAGAGCTAACACTTAGCTCCCCCTCAACTGATGTTGATCCTCAATTGTAGTGTTGTAGGATAGAATTACACACTTGTGGGAGAGTTTTTTAGGCTCACTTACTCCTAGATAAAATATTATAGTAACCTCAAGCTTTGGGTATCCTGTAATGAGGTTGAACCTCCAGATAAGGCTAGCTTCCTCTTAGTAGATCACCTAAACTAATGTTTCTACTTCAAAAATAGGTAGACAGGGTGTATGGGGTAATTATGAGAGCTAAATGGGTGAAACACCAAACTGATTGACACTCACATAAGTATGAAATAAACATTAATTTAGAATAAGATAATTCTTTCTCACATAACTTCATAAACTAGTTAATTTGCATAAGTGTTTCATAAACTAGGCTCACCAAACAATACATGAAGTAAAGAGGAATTTCAAAATCCACACCAAGCATCCATTAATGGTGGAAAGAGCTCAAGTTCAAACCTAAAAATAACTTGAAAACATCTAAAAATAGGCAAAAAATAAGGACAATGGACATGGAAGAACACTTCTTTGCAAGGCCATCATGCACAAGCTTGCTAAGCATAATTTTCAAGCAAGAGATAGGTAAAAATTGATCTTTATTGCTTCAAAAGGTCTTTGTTACAAATTTTGATAGGGTTTATCCTTTTCAAATGAGGATATTTTTTTTTATGGGTTAGCCAATGGGGATATATGAAAAAAAGGGAAGAATAAAAGAGAAGAGGCAAGCAAACAAAATTCACTAAATGAGATCCAACCACCCTCCCTGAATTCTCACCCACATTTGGGTTAATTAGAACTAATCCTTCTTCAAAAAATTAACCACCATTAGCTCCACTAGTCTTCAATCCCTCTCATTGGTTGAGAAACACACTAGAATATAAGAACTTGTTGAGGATGATGATGTCATGATTCACTAAAAAAGTAAAATTCCAAGAATGTATTTAATGCTTGAGCTACTTTTCCTAATCACTTGATCTTCATCTTTCACTTCCACGTCATCCTTCACTTGTCTTGCATGTATAAGGACAAAATCTCCATAAATTTGAATCTAGACTAAGCCATGATACCTATAAGTTGAGTGGATATTTTTTAGAGATAATGGCCATGTCAAAGGATGAGAGCCTCTCCATTAATTGCATACACTAGCTCTTGATTTGAAACCTAGGCCAAACCTTTTCTATAGATGGAAAACCAATTTAAGGACATTGGTTTTCCTATATCCATTTATGTCAATACAAGTCTCTAGATTATGTATCTTCTTTTGATCTTTTTAAATGCCAATGACTACTTGTAGGGGTTAAAATTTTGACATTTGTTGACCCATCATCAATTCCTTCAAACAAATTATTTTGGCCATTTTCTTCAAATAATTCCTTCAGAAGAATTTCTTCAGGTTATTTGTTTCAGCCTTTGAGATGAACCTTTCTTTCAGATTTTTTTCCAAGGATATTTTGGATTAAATTAAATGGACCCTTCAGAATTCTTGAAAATATCTTTTCTCTTTGAAAATACCCTTCAGAATTCTTGAAAATCTCCTTTCAAAACTTCTGAAATGGTCTTTCAAAAAAAGTGTTTAACTCTTTGTGAAGGGAAAGTACCCTTCATATTTTTTCAATGGACCATTAGAAGTTGAAAATTCCTTTGACTTCTTTCATGTTTGAAAATTCCCTTCAAAAAAATTTAAGATACCCTTTGGGACTTCAAAAAATACTCTTTGATTTTTCTGTTCTAGACCATTTCAACAAAAAAGTACCCTTCAAAAAAATTATTTAGACACTTTGCTTCAATGAGATATTTTAGGCCTATGAAACAAACCCTTCATCTTTTTGCAAAGTTATTTTTTTGAATGGAAATGATATCTTTTGAAAAAAGTGTTTAGCATCATTTCTTTTAAAAAGTGCCCTTTGGAAAAATGTTTTATCGCTTCAAATCTTTGAAAAATACCCTTTCCCCAAGAAAAGAGTCTTCAAAACCTTTTTTCAAATAAATTGCTTGAAATAATTCCAATACTTAGTCGGAAAAAAAATTATTGAGATAAGAGAAACACTTAGTCCCATACAAAGTCTACAGGAATGAACAATAAAGACTTAACCAAAAAAGGGACTTTGAACTTAGCTTTTTTAGCTTGCAAGCTTATTCTTGAACACTATCATTAGATCCTTAGAAAACCTTACTTGGACCCTCTCTATTTTCAAATGTTGGATCCATTTTTATGCCTTTGATCCACTACCTCATCAAACCATGCAAGAGCTTTATATGTGGGCCAAATATGGCTAGCATCTTTGGTGGCTCACAGGGGTTGCATGTCTGTCAAAGCAAGAGAACCTAAGACATGTTGCCTTATCTAGTCCATTGGGTATGGAGTCATTAGCCTTTGCAATTGAGCTAATCTAAAATTGGATATAAGGCTGACCCTTTTTGGAACCTCTTCTTGAAGAAACAAGGACAACAAGAACAAAATAAACACTATGCTCAAGGCACTTAGGGAAGGGAAAAACATAACTAAAAATATGTTCACAAGACACTTAGGTGAAAATAAGAAGAACTATTCAAAAAGTTCAATATATATAATGGATACAAACTCTTCAAATAACAAGGCTTTAGATGAATCCAATTGACTAGGATGGGTAGTACCTCTCCATCTAGTTGGGCTAACTAAAAAGCATTATGTTGTTTGCATTCATGGATCAAATAAATACCATTCCACAAGCTATCAAATTTGGTATCATTGCCTAGCTTGGCCTTTTTTGAATCTCACTTGAGGACTAGGTCTCCTTCCTTGAAGTCCCTTACTATGGATCTCTTTTCAAAAGCTTTCCTAACCTGAACCTAATGAGAGTCTAATGTTTTCATTACAAGGTCTCTCATTTATTCAAGCTCCATAATTTTTGTGAGTCTCACATGCATGGGCTCATCTTCTATCAACTCCAATTGATGGGATAGTTATAATGTAGGTAGCTCAAGATAAATGGGTAGTTTGGCCTCCCTTCCATATACTAAGACATATGGATAATTGCCAATGGTAGCTTTATGAGTCACCTTGTCATCCCACAAGGTTGTCTTTAGTTTGGTGTGCCATGTCCTCTAATTCTCTTCCATAATTCTCCTAATTATTCTTAGCAAATTTTTAATTTATGGACTTAGCCAATCCATTTCCTTAAGGATAATAGTTGGAAGAGGTGTTGAGGTAGATGCTCATATTCAGAGCACATTCACTCTTTTTTAGACTGAGGAATGCTAATGCATTATCAGAGATGATAGTAGATGGAACACCAAACCTATTCACAATGCTATCATAAAAGTCTAAGATTGCACCTTCATTGGCTTCTTTTAATTCAATGGATTCCACCCACCTAGTGAAGTATTATATTGTATTAAGTACCCATCTATGTCCTACACTTGATGGAGGGTTGATCATTCTTATGAAATCTATCCCCCATTGCATGAAGGGTTGCTCTACATGAATTGAGTTGAGAGGAAGGGTTGCTAATCTTTGCTTACCCAAAAATAAAGCACAATTTTGACACTTTATTACCCATGCATACACATCTTTGAAGAGTTTGGCCTAGTAATAACCAACCCTCATTATCTTTTGTACTATGGTTCTAGGTGCAAAATGATCTCCTACAAGTCCATCATGGAATTACTCTAAAAGATTCATCACTTGGTCATTATCTATGCACCTTAATATCACTCCTTTGAGGTCCTTTATGAATAAAACCCCATTAACCAATGCATGAGGTATGGATTAAAGTCTAAAATACATTCTTTTTTCCCTATCCATACCCTAAGGGTACTCACTTGTTATCAAGAAATGTATCATATCCTGGAGCCAACTTGTGTGAGGTGGAGGTGCATCTATTTATGGGTTATCTTATGTTATCAAGATAACTTCTTTGTCTTCATGAAGGTCATAGACCATATGCTCACACAAGCCTTTACGTCCTACTAGTGACCTTGATCTCCATGTCATACTCCATGACCTTGGTAATCTAACCAACTCTCTTTTCATTCAAGTCTTTATTAAGAAGGAAGTCTGTCACTCTAGGATGAGACACCATAAGATGGATTTTTATATTTGAGAGCATTGGCATAAAAATTTTAAGGCTTTTTTCTACTGTAAGGACTTTTTTTCTACAAAAATATACCTCACCTCATATCCCTCAAGCCCCTGACTGAAAAATACTATTGGTTGCTCAAGTCTTTCACCATTCTTTTACATCAATATAGCTAATATATTATCAATATTGGCAAAGGTATACAATATGAAATCTCTTGAGAAATTAGGGTTCATGAGTGTGGTTGCTTAGGCAATGGCCTTCTTGATAGCCTCAAATGTTGATTTACCTTCACTTGACCAAGTGAACACTTGGTTCTTCTTTAGCATGGCAGTGATGGGTTTGACCAAGTTTATAAAACCAAGTATAAACCTTCTCAAAAAAATTATTTTCTCAAGGAAAATTTGGATCCCCTTCTTATTCTTGGGTAAGGATAAGGCCAAGATGGAACTTATTCTATCAAGATCAATAGATATCCCTTCTTTTCAAATAATATGACCCAAAAACTTACCTTCATGTACAACAAACACACATTTCTTGGGATTAAAAGAGATCCCATACTCTCTACATCTCTTAAAGATCAATCTCAGGTGGTTCATGTGTTCGTTAGCGTCCTTGGATAAAACTATGATGTCATCCAAGTAGACTAGCACCATTTGATTCAGCAGCCCTTAGAAAGCCATTCCCATTACTCTTTAAAAAGTGGCCCTAGTAATTGATAAGCCAAAAGGCCTATTTTGGTATGCATACATGCCCCATTTGGTGGTGAAGGTAGTCTTGTATTGATATTATTTCTTTACTAACACTTGGTTGTATCTCAAGTATCCATCCAATAGAGAAAAATGTTTTGAACATGCAACTATTTGAAGAAGCTGCTCCATAAATGGTAAAGGGTAATGGTCTTTCAAGGAGACCCTATTTATATCTCTAAAGTCAACACACAATCGAATCTCACCATTCTTCTTCCTCACATGCACCAAATTAGCTACCCATGATGAGTGCTTGATGGGAAAGATGATATTGGATTCAAACTTGGTTATCTCTCTCCTCATAAGATCTTCTATTTTAGGGTTAATAGCCTTTGTGTTTGCCTCATAGGCTTAGCATTAGCCTCCAATTATATAGTATGTTGGGCTAACTTTGTATCAAAAACTTATAGGTCACTATATTATAAAGCAAAGATGTCTAAATATTCCTTACAAATTTCAATGAAAGCATGCCTTTCTACCTCATTTTTTACCTTCCCAAGCTTAAGGAGCTTGTCCTTGAAAATAAGGACTCTTTCATAGTTCTCCTCATCAATTAACATCACTGCCTTATCTTTCCTTATATGGTCTCCCTCATGGAAAACACTCTCAAGTGTAACCAGACCCTTAAGAAGCTTGTTAGACCTTAGTTGGAAAATTTTCTCCCCATATTGATGTTGAAATTTACCTTTGTTGGTGAAGGAGAAATCTACTTCTTACTATAATAAATAAGCAATTTGTTTGTCATTTTCAAAAACCTACCAGTGGGCTTCATTATTTGGTATTGATGGCCTCACCACCACCTTGACATGTGGTTGAACCTTGACCTCTTTTAGCTTACTTAGAATATCAAACTAGGCTCCCATAGCTACTAACCTATCAGCATGCTAATTTTGGTTCCTTTGCACAACTTGAATGTTAAAATCTTAAAAATCTTCAATTAGGTACCATACTCTATTTTTTTAGGACCTCATCAAAGGATTCTTCATAATGTTTAGGCCCCTAACTTGGTTCACTATAAGATCACTATCTCCATATGCTTGTAATCTTCTAATTCCTCTCTTATTGGCCCAACAGGGGCCATGGATTAGGCCTTGAAATTCTACTACATTGGAGGAGCAACTAAAATAGAACCTATAAGAAGAGAAATACTTCTCATCTGAGGGGGAAACTAGCATTTCCCCTACACCTACTCCATTTTTATCCTTGAATCATCAAATAAAAACTTCCATATACCATTGAGGTCTTCTTTAGGTCCAATGAGGGAAGGTATGAGTTGATTTTCTTCATGTAGAAAATAGACACCCATATCTCTTTCTTCAACATCTTCTAAAGGGTTAATAAATTGATTATCCCCACATAGCTCATCTAAGAACAAATCTAAAATCTCCTTAGGATAAATATTCAATTCTTGACCAATTATAAATTCATCCTCATCAAAGATAGTACAATTAAGGTTTATGCTATCTAGTTGATGGGGTTTAATGTGAAATTATGCCATGGTCTCAGCCTTGATTGATACCTTAGTCCCATATCTTGTTATTAATTCCATGTAGGACCAATCCATTACTAGAAAACCCCAAATTTTTATTGTGAATTCTCTAGATAGGCATAACACAAAGTGGAAAGTTAAATCAAAGATCAACACATCTTGAACCATTGAAATACTAAGACAATCATGCAAGTTCAAGCTGAGACTTTTGATAATACTAGATGACTTTTTGGAAGAGCTATTGAGGTGTAGAACTCCCTTAGTATGTGGCTCATATTTGAGGTTTAGTTGATCAACTATAGACTTTGATATTAATGAAGTGTGAGCTCCACTATCTACCAAGCAATTATGCACCAAAGAATCACTAGTGATTAATGAAATTTAGAATGGAGAAGGTTTGACTAGTTTAATTGATCCTTCTCCTATATCACCTTGGGTTTCATTTATAAAGAACTCAATTTATTTTCTTGGTTGTCTACCTATAGTTGTTATAACACCTATCTTGGATAAACCTTCTTAAAGGATATCCACTTGATCATGTATGGAAAGCATGTCCCACATTGGCACACTTACATTAGAATTTTTAATTTGTTTAACAATATTTATTGGTGAACCACCCACCTTTGTCTGAGATTTGGGAGTCACTACTATTATTTGTTGAATTTATGAGTTTTGTGGATCAGAACATTTCTCTCAATTTTTATTTTTAGGAGGTGTCAGTACTATTGGAGTGAAAATAAGCTCATTAGGATTAGAAAATGAAAGATTAATGATAGGAGGTTCTTTGACCACCTCTTGATTACCATCCATGTTTATTATTTTAAATCATGTATTAGCTATTGTTAGACTGTATGCTTGGTTATAACTAGCCTGTTGATTGAGTGCATAACACTCTTCTTGCTCACTAATAACCATTGTAGCATCTAGTTGGTTTGGTACCTGATTATATCCTTGGTCTTGTAGAGACTATCCTAATTTTTTCATCATGGGGATATCTATGTTTTGAGCCATTAAGGATTGATTGTATCCATAAGCAACAACCTATTACTATTAGTCATTGAAAGCCTAGTTAAAACCATTAGTTGGGACAATGGATTGCCCAAAATATTGATCTCAAGGTATGGTCCATTTCAGTTATTATTTTAAATAGGAACCAAAGAGTTGGAAGAGCCTATGACATTTGGGTTATAGCTACCCTAATTATTGTAGCTAGGTTGTCCTTGCCCTTGCTCATGATTTTGGTTCTAGAAATTTCCCTTGAAGGGTGGCCTATTTGCTTTATAAGACCACTATTGAGGTTGATATGGAGCTTGATAAGGTTTATTGAACTGAGTTGGCTACCTTTTAACATTTAATACATCATTTCACAAGGATTAGAGCATGATCTTAAGGCTCTTGGGAATCACTTGATCTGCTACTGGATGCCTTTTCTTGCTTAGGTGAAGGTATAGTAGTAATTGTGGGAGTTGGAAGAATAAAATCAAGTGGGGGAATAACCATAGGGGGTGGTTTGATCTCAGGGAAAAAAGGCATTAGGGGTCTAGGAGCAAGCTTGCCAGCCTAAACTAGGCAATTTTCTACTTTAATAGCCACCTCATAAGCATCTGGAAATATGTCCCCTCCCATGGATTGGACCAATACAATTATATCACTATTTAGAGCCTTTAATTATTATAGGAATGCAAAAATAGGGGACAGTCTCATAGAGGCTGGAATTCTATCCCAAGGTTTTTGAAATCTTGTGTTGAAATCTTGCATGACTTTATAGGGGGCTCTCTTTATTCTGGTAAGTTATTCTTCTAGTGACAAATGGTCACTCTTGTCTATAAATATTTTACACAAGGAATATCCTAGATAATTCCATGATTTAATAGAATTAAGAGCTAATACTATATACCAATCTAAAGAAATTCCTTTAAGGGATACAACTAATAGTCTAATAGCTATATTTTTTGCAATGACATTATGGATATTGCAAAAATTGACTGTCATTAATGTTTTTATTAGGGTTTTGGCCTAGTCTCCAATAAAATATAAGATGCTTTTGAGAGATGTTACTAACATAAGATCATATTATGGAAGATTAAAAGGACATTGGCCACTGAAGCCTACAAAAGCTTTTTGGGGAATCATAGTAACAAAAGGGGCTAACAAAGATCTTCTTGTATAGGTATACCTTATAACTAGTTTAGGAAAATGGTTTTCTACATATGGGTGAGTATGGGCAAACCTTAACCTTTTGACTAAATTTAAGGGGAGTTTAACAAACTTAAAAGGAATAACTCTAGAATCTAATCTTGTATTTTCCTTTGGCATGAAATATAGTTGTTGATCTACCACCAAATTATTGAGTGTTCTTTGAAGTCACCAGATACTAAAAGATGGAAACCATAACCACTACAAATTGATCAAACTAGCATCAAACTTGATCAAAATTCTTTGAAAAAAATCCCACTAAGTGTGCCAAAAATTATTGTAGGCTATAATGTCACCCTTGTGGGAGAGTCTTTAAGTCTCTCTCACTCCTAGATATAATATTAGAGAAATTTCAGGCCATGGGTATCCTATAATGAAGTTGAGCTTCTTGAGAAGGCCGACTTCCTCTTGGAAAATCACCTAAAATAATGTTTCTACTTGAAAAAGAGGTAGAGAGAGGGTATAGGATAACTAAGAGAGATAAAAGGTTAATAAACCAAATTTATTGACACTCACATAAGCCTGAAATAAACACTAATTCAACATAAGATAATTCTTTCTCACACAACCTCACAAACTAGTTAATTTGCTTAAGTGTTTCATAAACTAGGCTCACCAAACAATACATGAAGCAAAGAGGAATTTAAAAATCCACACCAAGCATCCATTAATGGTGGAAATAGCTCAATTTCAAACCTAAAACTAACTTGAAAACACCTAAAAATAGGAAATAAATAAGGACAATAGACATGGAAGAACACTTCTTCATAAGGCCACCATGCAGAAGCTTGCTAAGTATAATTTTCAAGCAAGAGATAGGTAAAAATTGATATTTATTGCTTCAAAATGTCTTCATTACAAATTTTGATACGGGTTATCCTTGTCAAATGAGGATATCCTTTTTTGTGTGGGATTTAATGAAGATATATGAAAAAAGGGAAGAAGAAAAGAGAAGAGGCAAGTAAATAGAATTTAATAAATGAGATCTAACCATCCTCCATGAATTCTCACCCATATTTAGGTTAATTCGAACTAATACTTCTTAAAAAAATTAACCACCATTAGTTTTAATAGTCTTCAATCCCTACCATTGGTTGAGAAACACATTATAAGACAAGAACTTATTGAGGATGATGATGTCATGATCCATTAAAAAAGGAAAAGTCTAGGAATGTTTTTAATGCTCAAGCTACATTTTCTAATCACCTAATCTTCATCTTTCACTTTGATGCCATCATTCACTTATCTTGCATGTATAAGGACAAAATCCCTATAACTTTGAATCTAGACTAAGCCATGCTACCTCTGAGTTGAGTGGCTATTTTTTAGGAATGATGGCCATGTTGAAGGATAAGAGCCTCTCCATTGATTTCATACACCAACTCCTACTTTGAAACCTAGACCAAATATTTTCTATAGATGGAAAACCAATCTAAGGACATTGGCTTTCCTATATCCATTTATGTTGCTACAAGTCTATATATTTCATAGATTCTTTTGATATTTTTAAATGTTAATGGCTACTTACAGGGGTTCAAATTTTGACATTTTTGGGCCCATCATAAATTCTTTTAGAGAACTTATTTCGGCCATTTTCTTCAAACAATTCCTCTATAAAATTCTTTGGGGTATTTATTTCAGCTTTTGAGATGAACCTTTCTTTTGGATTTTTTTCCAAGGATCTTTTAGATTAAATTAAATAGACCCTTTAAAAAAATTTAAAATATCCTTTTGCTTTGAAAATACCCTTAAAATTTATTGAAAAGCTCCTTTTAGAAATTTTGAAATGGCCTTTCAAAAAAAGTGTTTGGCTCTTTGGGAAGGGAAAGTACCCTTCAAGTTTTTTGAATGGACATTGGAATTTGAAAATACCTTCAACTTCTTGATTGTTTGAAAAGTACCTTCAAAAAAATGCAAGATACCCTTTAATAATTTGAGAAATACGCTTCACTTTTTCTATTATGGACCATTTCTCCCAAAAAGTACCCTTTGAAAAAAAAAATTGGGAACTTTGCTTCGATGAGATCTTGAAAAAAGTGTTTAGTGCCATTTCTTTTGAAAATTTCCCTTCAAAAAAATGTTTTTCCCTTCGGATCTTTGAAAAATACATTTTCCCTAAGAAAAAAGTCTTCAAAACCTTTCTTTCAGATAAATTGTCTTAAATAATTCCAACACTTAGTCAGAAACACAATTATCAAGAGAAGAGAAACACTTAGTCCCATACAAAGTCTAAAAGAATGAACAAGAAAGGCTTAACCAAAAAAGAGACTTTACACATAGCTTTCTTAGCTTACAGGCTTATCCTTGAACACTACCACTAGATCCTTAAAAAACCTTGCTTAGAACCTCTCTATTTTTAAATGTTGCATCTATTTCTACACCTTTGATCCACTACCTCATCAAACCATGTAAGAGCTTTATATGTGGGCCAAAATGGCCAATAAGTAGAAAGTAAAAGAAATTACTCCCAACTTCTCCAATAAATACTCAAATGTGTCTTTTGGTAGTGCCTTTGTGAAAATATCTACAATCTATTATGTAGTTCTAATATAATCCATCTTAACCTATTGATCTGCAACTTGCTCTCTCAAGAAGTGATATCTGATAGGAATATGTTTTGTTCTTGAATGCATCACTAGATTCTTAGAAATATTAATATCACTTGTGTTGTCACAAAAAGTAGAAATAGGTTCATCATATTTTACCTTGATATCTTCCAAAGTTTGCTTCATCCAAAGCACTTGAGTACAACACAATACCACTATAATATATTCTACTTAAACTATAGAAAGTGATACTGAATTCTATTTTTTGCTTAGCTATGATACTAAGCTATCATCAAGGAATAAAGTTCTTCCAATTATACTCTTTCTATCATCTAAGTAACCTACCCAATATAAATTTGTATAAGCAACCAAATTGAAATCTCTGTCTGTGGGATACCACAAGCCATAATATAATGTCCCCTTGACATATCTAAATATTCTATTCACCAACTAAACATGAATCTCTTTTGGGGCTACCTGATATCTTACAACCATTCCTACTGCATACATGATGTCTGGCCTTGATGATGTCAAATATACAAGACTACCAATCATAGATCTATACAAATATTGATCTACAATAGGTGAATCTTCATCCTTACTCACCTTGTTCCCTATACTTATTAGTGTGCCAACTGGTGCATAATCCTCAAAACCAATTTTTTTCTACATTTCCTTGGCATACTTACTTTGAGATATGAAAATTCCTTTATCTGACTAAAATATTTGCAACCCTAAGAAAAATGACAATTCTCCAAGCATAGACATCTCAAGTTCTTTTTACATATTATCAAAAAATTATTTTGTCATCTTTTCAATGTTTCCTCCAAAAATTATGTCATCAACATATACCAAAATAATCAATTGATGTTCACCTTCTATTTTGACGTAGAGATAACTATCATCAAAACCTCTCTTGAAACCTTGACCTTATAAGTACTTATCAAGTCTTGTACACCAATACCTAAGAGCTTGTTTCAATCCATATAGTGATTTCTTCATTCTATATAGATGGCTATTATCATTTGAGAAAATAAATTCCTCAAGCTACTCAATGTAGACCTCTTATTCTAGATTTCTATTCAGGAAGGAAGACTTGACATCCATCTAAAATACTTTGAAAATTTTAAACACTACATATGCAAGAAACCTTATAATATCCTCTAGCCTTACCACTAGTGCAAAAGTTTCTTCAAAATCTATACCCTCAATATGAGCATATCCTTTACATACTAGCCTTGCTTTATTCCTGATAACTTCACCATCTTCATTCAACTTATTTATATATACCCATTTTGTTCCTATCACATTTTAATCTTTTGGTCTAATAACTAATTCCAAAGTATCATTATTTTTATCTAATTTAATTCTTAATCTATTGCCTTAACCCGATGCTCATCATGTCTAGCTTTCAAAAAGTTTCTAGGCTTAATTTTGGATAACAAAGAAAAATTCACTTGCTCAAATTAACTTACCATCATCCTTCTAGTGCAAACTCCTTCATTTATGTTCCTAATGATGTCACTCTTATTATGATTTATCTAAAAATACTTGGATGGGGTCTCGGTGTCCTTTTTCTTCTCCTTCTCATCTTCATTTGACTCTTCAAAATCTTCTTCTTCAATGATTTCAGGAGTGTCCATTGGATCACTAGCTCTTTGTGCTACATCTTCATCTATCTTGACACTTTCACTTTCAACAATATTCTTAGTTATTTTTTTATAAAATTTATAAGCTTTAATTTTGTAAGAATATCTAATAAACATACCTTCATCTATTCTAGATTCAAACTTACCTAATTTTTCATCAATTCTTTTTATGAAGCATCTGTTATCAAAAACTCTAAAATAATCAACTATAGCTCCATAAGGTGACCTTTCAAATTCCTTAAGGTGACTCTTCATATAAAAAATGCACCATACCCTCTTTTGTCTTCACTTGGTGACTCTTGGAATTCTTCAAGATGACTCTTCATGGGAAAATGTGTCCTATTCCTCTTATATATTTTATGCAACCAAAAATATATTCATTAATATTAAATAAATATCAACACATTTTAGCCAAAATATGAACATTAAAAACATGTTTAGATAATAAATGCTATGGGGCCTTTATCACCAATGTTATACCTTTGAAATCAAAGATAATATTTCCAACATAATTTGGTTTACTTAGTTTTTTCATTTTTATTATCATTTTATCCCTTTTATGAATTTTTTAAGTTCTTGACTTAATGGGTTTATAGGCCAAACTATCTGTTTTTAGGTTACAGGGTGATTAGGGATGAATCTATGAGAGGTTATTATTACATACAATATAATACCCCAAATAATAATGCCTTAATATGATTATGAGAATTAATGAATTATGTGTGGATGAAATTGGGACATGCGATGATTCTTAGACTTAATTTGTAATGTTTGGTATAAATCAATCTAAGGTCAAGTCAAAGATAGGTGTGACTATAATGGGGTGTCTACAGTTTACCCTTATTTTGGAAGGCATTGTAAACTATATAAATAGTAACATATTCTCAAATAATGAAAAGGTCCTTTATGCCTAATGCCCTAATAGGTGATGGATAAGCCCTAAATGCCCCCTCGAGGGAGAGGTCAACAAAGAAGGTTGATCATCAGTCCCTCAAAAGAAGGAAAATGATGGGATCCAATGGTAAAAGGGGGGGTGAAAAATAATTATTTGCTAAAAGGTGATTAGAATTAGTGGCATAGTGAGATTCCCTAGTTGGGTGGATAAAAAGGATGATTTTCCCAAATACAATTAGAATCATCAACATAACAAGGTAAAAAGATAATTATTTACCTAAAGGTGGTTATAATCATTAACAAATGAAAACATGTCCCAATTGGGAGGATATAGATAATGATTTTCTAAAAGGTGGTTATACTCATTAGCATAATTAAAATGTGCCCCAATAGGGAAAAAAAATGATAATGATTTGTCTAAAGGTGGTTATAATCATTAACATCTAGATAGGTCAAAAATAATGATTTTCTAAAAGCATTTATAATCATTGGCATGATAGTTTGGTATAATATGGAAAATTAGAAAAGGGGGCTTACAAACTAAATCCATACTCACAAAGTAAGAGTAAGGTAGGATAGAGAAGAGAGATGAATTTGGTTAACCTACTAATATGGATATACATGTCTGAACTAGCAAGGATTAAAATCCATTCATGATTTAATTACTTTGTATTTGGGTAATATAAGATAAATCAAGAACTTATGAGGTGACCAAGGAGAATTACCATGATATCATTGCTTGTAAGATTTCCCAAGCTAATTTTTGTAATATCATGTTCTAGTATGCACCATGATATAAATCACCATGATAACCTAATTATACTATGCATAAAGATAGACATGTGATCCAATAAACAAGTGAAAATAATGCTCCAATGATAAAAACCATGATGATAATGATGATATATGAATATAGATGGACTTGTGTATAATGCACAAGGAATCACCTAATGAACATAAATATACTAAGTCAAGGCACAATAACGAAAGCAAATAAATAGGCAACAATCAAATAAAAACTAATAAACAAAACACCAACAAACAAAAAACACAACAAAACACCAATAAATAAAAAGTGAATAAAATAATCAAAATAATGAGAACAAAATGAAACAAACACAAAAAATGGTTAATCGCAATGTTATTGAAATTTTTTTAAAAAAATATTCATTTATGTGTAATAGAGGTTTTACTCTTGGTAATAGGGTGACCCCTAAGCTAAAAAGTAATAACATAGGTATAATAACACAATAACAATGACACAAGGTTTCCCCTAGGCTATAGGGAAGTAATAACACAAAAGAGATGAGAAATATTACCCCTAGGCTATAGGGAAGCAATGACACAAAAAATATGAGAGACATTGCACCTAGGCTATAAGAGACAACAACACAAATAGATAATATGGGGGAAATAGAAGAAAATAAAGGGGTAGTTGAGCTGAATCTAGATGCATTAGGAAAGTGGATGTTGCTTATATAGTTCTATGGACATAAGATCCAATGTGAAATTTAGGCCAAATGTAGTTCTCTTAGGCTATGAGATAGAAGAAAATGATGATCAAGAAAAACATGATTGTGTTTTAGAAGAATATGTAAATGGTCTCGCAAAATCGTGATTTTTTTTGAAATATATAATACTCATAAAATGGTGAGTGTTCAAATAGAAATGGATTTTAAAATGATGAGAGCATAAGATGATGCTAAATGGTCATTAGTATATCAAATTGGAATACACATTGCTCATAATATGAACTCACAAAATAAAAATAGTGTATGACTAAGTGTAGTCATATAAAATGCAAATATTGGTAATTTGAGCGTGGATAATGACACCCAACCCTTAGGTCCCTCTTGCTTTATCTCATAACCCTCATAAGATTATTTTAATTAATTATTAGTCATACATATCCTTTTTGAATTGATCCCAACTAAGCCAAGACCCTCTTTTCATAACCAATCTATCCCCCTAGGTCCTATCTACCCAAGACAACAGTGTCACACTAGGACTATAGCATCGGTGCCACTCATGTTTGCTTTTAGTGCTATTATACAAGCTAATTTATAGCCCCAATGGTCAATTTATTTTATTTCCCCATCCTTCTTCTTTTTGGCCTAACATGAACACATTCAACCCATGATCAATAGATCCCTATAAAATCCCATTCAAAGATCAGTTAGAAAGGGTTGAAAAATATCACAAAGCAAGCAAGAACACAAGCAAGACTACTCAAGAACATTTACCTATTCTCTGTATACAACCATCCAATACTATTTCTAGCTTATTTGAATCCTTACATGAGTCCCTAGTCATCTCAAGCACACCCAATTTAGCATTTCCTTACATTCTCATATCACAATTTCACCAAGCACTTTTAAAGGAAGAACTACATATGGCTTGATCCCTCTTCAAAGTATTAGTATGTAGGCAGTATGCCCACACAAGGGGTATGGATCCACGTCCAGTGAATATTACACACACTAACTCCCCCCCCTGCCCACCCTCTTTTTTTAAATTGGTCAAATTATAAAGGAAGATAGGCTTTGAAGAGAAAAATTGCTCTATAAGGAGCTCTACAAACTTTCAACTATTAAAACTTCAAAGATAAGGTCATATAAACTTGTTGAACAAAACCCAAAAAGCTCAGATCCTCAAGACAAGAGTGTTGAACAAGTATTACAGTGTTGGTGCCACTCTTATCCACTTTTAGTGCTCCTATCTAATTAGAAAACAAAAGTTAGAATCCTATTTGTGATAGTGTCCTAGGTCTACATAGTGAATATCAGATCTTGTCTCAGTTGGATCAACACAATTTAAGCTAAGTATTATTGTCTCCCTCTTATTAATATTTTTAGAAAATATTTAATTACTAATAAATTTCACAAATCAATAGCTTATTTTCCACATTATTTACTGATTTATCAATCTAGACCCTTTAACTAAATTAGGAATAAACCCCTAATTATTCTCAAAATTGTTAAATCACTAAGATTAATAGACATGGGGAAACTAAGTGGCAAGTGCTTACTTATGAAATAGTTAGGATTCCAAAGATTTTTAAAGCAAATAAGGGTCAAAAAAGAAAAGAAGGTACAATCGAGCTAACCCAAGATACCCCATGTACCCAAGTGCTACCTACATAGCCTATGTGAACCTTAGGCTGATGTAGTTCTCATATAAATGGGAGGAAAAATACCAAGGTGGTCTAGAAATAAATTAAATAAATAAGATGGCCCATTCTAAAAATTTTGATGGATTTATATCTCTCATGGAAATTTTAAGCCAATTTTCACGATTTTATGATTTTTAGGATTTATTAGATCTTTTACAAATGTTTTTGAAATTTTATATGCATATCAACTCAATCGATAATGATGAGATACTAAATAATCCAACTCATAAAATAGTGAGAGCATAGCTTAGGCATGCTTACAAAATGGTGAGAGTATTTAAACTTAAATTACTCATAAAATGGTGAGAGCATGGTGAAAGGGTGATTAATCTAACCTCAACATAAATTGAGCACTACCTACATAGTCTTATTAGGAGCATACATCACTATAGTTATACCTTCACAACAGAGGAATATAACCAGGTAGAAACAAGTTCATGAATTAGGAAAATGGAAAATTATGGCAATAAGAATCGCAAGGTGATATGATAATACATGGTAAAGATGTTGCTCCTAATTTTCCCATAGGTGGTTATAATTATAAAATAATAACATAGGTTAATGATACTAACTTTCCAAAAAGTAGTTAAAATTAGTATCATAGAGTGGGATACTAATTTGCCCAAAAGAGATTATAATTAGTAACACTCATAATGAAATGAATTAATAAATGAAATATGCAACTGCCAAACCACAATCATATTGGTCCAAGATACTACCAATATCTAGAATATTTAATGAATCACTTAAACTTCATTTAAATCCCCTCACTAAAGGTGCTCATCGAACCAATGGAATAGAACCATGGTCAAAGGGGTGGGGAGGGAGGTTAAAAACAAATTTGGTCAATAGTGAAGGCATGCTATGAATGGTATAAAGAATACAATGATATGGTATAACTTAAACAAGCCTCATAGATAATACTCCATGTTTGTTAAATAAAATAACACTTGAGGTGTATGATGTTCATGGGATCATTGAGTTCTTCTCCATGTGGTGTAGTGAGCCTGTATGATCTAGATCCATAGTTAGAAATAATGACATATGGGCCTATCCAATTGGGTTTGAACTTTACCTTCATCTTCTTCTTATCCATGGTATTCTTTTGGTTTTCTTTGAGAACAAGATCCCCAAGTTCAAATTTTCTATGTTTTACCCATCAGTTATATTGGCCATGGAGTCTATTTTTCTAAGATTAAAGGCTATTGACAATGGCCATGTAGTTTTCATTAATTAAATTTATCTCTTACAAGTGAGCTAATATATAATATTCATCATCTAGGACATGTTTTAATGAGATATGCAAAAAATGTAACTCAACCTTGATGGGAAGAATGGCCTTAGTGCCATAAACTAGGGAATATGTAGTAGCTCTTATTGGAGTATTGTAGTTAGTGAGATATGCCTAGAGGGCATGGAAGATTTTAAGGTGCCAATCATGGACAACATCATTAAAAATATTTTTATGGATGTCAACAATGGTTTTATTAGATACCTCTGCTTGGTAATTACTTTGTGGGTAATAAGTGATAGAAAAATGTTGAGTGATGTTATACTTGGCACAAAACATTATAGCATCCTTATTCTTTAATGATTTACCATTATCAGATATAATATCATATGGGATACCATAATGGTAAATGAGATGATTGAAGATGAATTTGGAAATCTATTTTCTAGTCAAGTAAGTGAGGGGTATATCTTCAACCCACTTAGTGAAATATTTGATAGTGGTAAGGATGTTATGGCCATCATATGAGGTAGGGTTAATCTTCCCAATGATATCAAGTCCCCATGTTATAAATGGCCATAGTGTAAGCATAGGTTTGAGTGTCTTGGATAGGGTATGAATCAAATTGACATGATGTTGACATTTATCACACATTTTCTCATAAAAATCTACATCTACGTCCATAGTTGGCTAATAGGAACTAGTATGTAAGAGCTTTTTGTCAAAGACAACCCTTTTGGTGTGGGATCTAGATATTCCTTCATGAACTTCCCTCAATGTTAATGTAGCTTTTGTAAAATTTAAATAATGAAGTAGAGTTCCATCAAAGTTGTAGTAATAAAGGGTTGGTCTAAGTAAGGTATAGTGAGAGGCTTGATATATAAAGGATTTTTGTTGTTTACCTATTGGGTTTAGTGGTATGATATGGTCATGATGGTACTTAAATTTTTTTTAGTACCATATAGATCTAGGACAAAAAATATCATAGATCATTATGACATTTGAAGGTTCATGAGTAGGAAATATAATATTTTCAGTAAGCAATCAATATTCTTTTGCCTTGTTTATGTGGTAAATTAAAGAACCAATGGTTTCAATGGCATCCACTATCCTGTTAATAGCTTTAAGTGTGTGTTCAAATTTTATGTCACTAATTTGTTGTTTGATAATGTTGACCATAGCCTTTTATGACACCATCTTATCATCTTTGGTATGAAAGTGGTCTATAACCTAATTGATGATTAACTGATAATCACCATAAACTATGATATTTTGAATATTCCATTGTACTATTTGATGAAGACCTAAAATAATTGATTCATATTCATCCATGTTGTTAGTACAAGTAAATATGATATGAAATGATTTGGTAATAATACCCCCTATGGTGTAATAAAAAATAGGCATGCCCTTAATCCATGTGATATGAATTATCCATCAAAATATAGTTTCCAATAATACTCTTTAAGAGGTGTTTCTATGATGGTTATGATGGACTCATCTATGAATTAAAAAGTGAGGGGTTTGGTATCTACAAGGGGAGATTCAATAATCTGATCTACAAGTACTTATCATTTTATGGCCTTCCAGTTGACATAATCGATCTTGAACTCACTCAGAATCATGATCCATTTAGCCATGTGGCCTTATAAAGTTATCTTGTATAGTAGATATTTGAGCAGATCTACTTTAGAAATAACCATGGTCTTATTGTTAAGGATGTAATGTCATATATTTTGGGATACAAATACCATAGTTAAATAATCTATTTCTATTGGAATAGAGTTATGTTCATATGTGACCAATGTACATATTAGATATTACACAATATGCTCTTTCTCATTATCATCATGCTAAGCTAGAAGTACCCCTAGGGCTTTTTCTATGGTAGATAGGTATATTAGAATGGCTTTCCTAGCATTGGTGGTAAAAAAATAGGTGGATTGGCAAGATAATATTTTAGGTACTAAAAGGCTTTATGGTAGTCTTCATCCCAAATAAATGTAACATCTTTTTTTAGTGAGTGGAGTGGCATTTTTGAAGAATTTATGAAATGAAGCATCTGATAAACTAGATTTTCCCCTAAAAACCTTGGAGATTCTTCAAATTATAAGGTGGTAGCATCTCAATAATGGCTTTTACTTTGGAAGAATCAACTTTAATGACTCGATGAGAGATGATGAAGTCTAATAATTTGCCTAAAGTGACACCAAATATGCACTTCTTGGGATTGATTCTGACCTTGTATTCATGATGTCTTTCAAACATCCTTTATAACACAACTAGATGCTTGACATAGGTCTTTGATTTGCCCAATACGTCATCTACATAGTATTCAATAATGTTATGCATCATATCATGAAATATGATGGTCATGGCTTTTTGGTATATGTCCCCAACATTATTGAGGCTAAATGACATAACTTGATAACAAAAAATTCCCCAAGGAGTGGTGAATGTTTTTTGTGTTGGTCTTCTAACATGATCTTAATCTAATTATACCCTAAAAATTCATCCATAAGTGAAATCATTTCATACCCCACTGTGGAGTCAACTATCATATTGATATTTGGTAGAGGAAAGTCATCCTTATGGTAGGCTTTGTTGATGTCCTTGAAATTCATATAGATTCTTATTCCTTTAGGCTTCTTAACAGTAGGCACAAGATTTAAGGTCCACTCAAAATAGTCAATTGATCAGATGCATTTCACTTCTAATAGTTTTTCCAACTCTTTCTTTACTAGTATAGTAATATGAGGATGCATCTCACATAATTTCTACTTCAGAGGTTTGGCATCAAGATGCACAACAAGATAGTGTAAAACCAAGGTGGGGTCCAAAATAGGCATGTTTGAATAGGTCCATGCAAAAATGTCAATAAATTCCATCAAAAGGGATGTAAAAATTTCATGTTCTTCCTTAGTGAGGCATATGCCTAATTTAATCTATTTTAGGTCATCTGGAGTCTCGATGTTGACTTTCATAGTATCTTATATGAGGAGAGTCGATCCATCTTATAGAATGGTTCGAAATGATGCAAATTGGCAACTATAAATTCCTTTAGTTGGACTAGTTATTTAAGTTCTCCTAAACAAAATGAATCTAAATCATTTAATGTCAATGATGTCCATATCACAAATTTTATATGAAATTCTTGGGTAATTATATTAAAGGCATATCTTTTTATAGAACTAAACTCAAACCCAAAAACAAGTTCTTCTTTTGTGGTCTCCTAAGTTTATTTTGAAGAAAGGTGAACACCCCCATCTAATGGCACCAAAACATGTTTTCACCAAAAGACTAACCTTTCTCCTTAATTTTACCCTAGTTCAAAAGTACCTCAAAGAGGTTTTCACTTTGGGACCTCAATGTTTTATTCTTTTGTTTTTGGCTATGGGTGTTCACCCATTCTCTAAAATAGGTTATAAGATATATTTTTATAGAGAGAACTTGTTTGTGGTCTTCTCTTAGGCCTAGAAAATATCAAAAATGCCTCATCATTCTCAAACTCATCTACAAGCACTATGGATTCTTTTTGGTCATAGTCTATAAGTTGAGGGTTATAAAGAAGAAACATGTTATGTTGAATTATTGGTGTAATGGTACAAATGGTATGGGGATAAAATAGGTTGGTATTGGTAAGGTATTCATAAATGTTATGATCATACTTTGCTTCACTATCAACATTGTTGTCACTAGACATTGTCATTAAAACATGAATAAGATACGTGGGGTCACCTCTAGGTATTTTAAATCTGAGACCATAAGTTTCTTTGTACTAAGTTATAAAAATTGGCTTAAGAGTACCCTATTGATTTATCTTGAGGCCACCACCTTTATAGGCTTATCTCTCCATTATTTTTATTATGGATGAGATATTTGTCATTTTTATATCAATAAAAAAACTTGTCATTGTATAACTAGGACTCATCATTGGCAAGTGGATCTTCTTCTTGGCCAATTTCTAGTGTGAAAATGATAAGAGTTGGACTATGAAGTTTACCTTTTCCTTTTAATTTCCATTCCATGCAAGGTGGCCTAGCTTTAGGTCTTCTATAGGACTTGGGGTTTTATGTAAGTTTAGCAATATGGAATGTGTCATGGGTTAAATACTCTCCTGGGCTATTGGTTGAGATGGTAAAATGATTAGAAATTTTAGGAGGAGGCATATGTGAAGATAATTCAAGGATGTCTAGGTCTATACAATTAGCCTCTAATAATTATAAAGTATTTATTTATCTTTGTCCTTTTTGGAAACTAGATCTAGGCCAAATTGGTAGTTTTAACTTTTATACTTAGCCTTCAAATGTTTGTAATGTTCATAGGGATATAAATATAAATTGATAGTGACCTCCATGCCTGAGTGTAAAAACTTGAGACACTAGTGCAATATCAAAGGGATTGCATGAATTTCATGTATCCAAGGCCTACCTAAGATCAAATTGTAAGATAAATCTAGGTTTAACATGTGACAAAGTGTATCGTGGTTTGAGGGCCCAATAATAACTTATAATCTTATAGTGCCTTGGTATTCCCTTTCTTCATTTTCATAGGCTTTGATAGTGATTATCTATGGATATAGATCAACTTCTATATATCCAATATGTTTTATGAGCCTCAAAGACACAATATTTAGGCCCTATCTATAGTCTATGAGGACACATTTCACTTTGTGTCATGCTACTACAACTTCAATATATAGGGGATTGTTATGGATAGGGCCAAGGGTTGACATATCACTTTAGTTGAAGGTCAATTATTGACCTGGGTTTAGATTTCCAACCAAAGTTTGGAATTTGTCTAGGGTTATCTCATTTGGAACTTGAGATTGGCCTAAGATTTCTATTAAGATGTTCTTGTGGATGGTAGATGTAGGTAATAAATATAGAATAGAGATTTATACAAGTGTCTTCTTAAGTTGTTCCACAATATCATATGGTTTTTATTTAATAGTGTAAAATAGCTTATTCCTAGACAACATAATGGGTTATATTGGTTCATTAAGGATGAGGTTATGGGCTTGGAATGGTAATCTTAAACTATTGAGTTGTGATTTCATAATAAGGATTGGATATAGGATTATTGTAACTTGATGATGAAAGATATGGGCTAGATAGGATAAGTCTCGATTATAGATGCACTTAGTTGTGGTTATGGGGTAATGATGTGTTATATATAAGGTCCTAAAATAATAATCTCTAGTTATTTTTGTGCTTGGTTGTGGTCCCAAGTCAAGGAAGGATTACTGACAAAGGTGGATTAATTGTTATTATTTTGAAATGGTCCTCGTCTATTAGTAATTGGTCTAAGATTAATGATGATGGTTGAAATGTGACCTCCTGCAATATGACCTACAATTTTTTTGTAGTCATATGCAATAATGTGGTAAGTTTATTAGTTGTTGGAATCATTTTGGTCTTGGTTCCTCCCATTTGGTTGACATTGTTGTTTTTGATACTTATATTGTTATTATTTTCATGGTGGTTGTTAATATTGTTGTTATTTTTATTTTGATCTTCATTGTTGTTGTTGATTATTATTGTTATTTTATGGAAAAGGGTTTTGGTAGATACCCAAGTTCTGATAGGATGTAGAGGCTCTATTATACAATTTAATCTCCCCATTTTTTAGTATATTTTTAATGAGGTGATTTAATTGTACACAATGTCATATATTATGTCCTTGAACATGATGGTATTCATGTAAATCATGCTCTTAGTACTAGTATGGATATAGAATACCCTAAGCATAGTGCTTCTTAATTGGCCAACTAATCATATTAGTTGTGGCTAACTTGTGAAACATTTCTTTGATAAGTTCACCAAGGTCATTGAAGACTTAAGGAGTGGGTCTTCTTATTGGATGAGGGGTATGCAAAGGCGGTGGTTGCTAAATTTTTGGAAATATTCTAGGTTAATATGAAGGTTATGCTTACTAAATAGGTTATTGATGAGACATAACATTTGTGGTGTAGTTTGAGCAGATGGTATTTGCACCATTTGGACATGATGTGACTTAGTTACTCAATTTATAACAACATTAATAATATGGTTATATTACTTGGATTTCTCATAGTTACTGGCTTGAGCAGGTGTAGACACTTGAATTTGGACTGAGTTAGGTAATTAACTTAGGCCTACACCTTGGTTTTGGTTCTAATTTTGATTTGATAAGGTTAGCTTCATAATACCTTTATTAATAAGGGATTTTTCACATTTAAAACCTTTTTCAATGATATATTTGAAGGTATATGCACATTTAATCTTTGAATGATAGGACATCTCATCCTTTAAATTTTTAGTAAACACAGTGACCAATTTTTTGTCTAGTAAGTTATGGGTAAAGTGACTAGCAAACATTCTCCATCTTGATAGATAGCTTGAAAATATCTTATCAACTTTCTACTTGGCTTGAATCAAATATACTAATGAAATCTCATGCTCGATATTATAGGATAAATATTCCACAAATTTGTCTGAGAGGTCATCAAAATTAAATATGAAATTATTTAGAAATTTGAGGAACCACTCCAAAGCCTATCCCACTAGACTTCAAAGAAACAAAAGGAGTAAGTAAATGTCACTATAATCCACTAGCTAGAAAGTGACAAATAACTCTATTATATATGCTTTAAGGTCTCATTTACCCTTGTATTTATCAAATTTTAGTGGTTCATATCCTAGAGGAAATGGTATCTGGAGATACTCCATTTTGAATGGGTATGAAAACATGTCATCTAACTTGAATTTATTGGTACGTTTCCCAACTTGAATGGCGTTAATTACATCCTTCATTTTTTATAGTTCTTGGGCCAAGAAACTAGATGGAACATTTGGCTTAGGTGGTGATGAGAAGTTAAAGGTGGATTGCCTTGACTTGGGTATAATGGACATATGATTTTTTATAGAATGTTGGTTTGATGGGTGAACTAACCAAGAATATGCATAGATTAGGATGTGGTTACTGAAATTACACACATTATTGTGTTATATTCTAGTTAAAATTTGGTATATAGACTTAGTTTTGAGGGAAATGGGGCTGTGATGGAAGGATATGGCTTTGGGTAAAATATTATGCCTATTGAGGTTGATAAGGACTTACTATTCACTAGTCAAACCTAACTAAATAAGGGGAAATTGTTGTGGACCAAGGCCCTATCTTTGGATCTATGGCATGTGTTAGATAAAAGGTAAATGTTGCCTAATTGTTACTTCTTAGATAGTGGTACCTATTTATTGTGTAAACACCTTTTGTGAACTAGACACTTGTTGGGTGTTTGATAGTTATCTTTGGCCAATAAACACATTTTGATTATAAAATATTTATGATTGTAAAGGTATATTGTTCTACAACTATTGAGGTATGTTTACCATTACCTATCAAGGTGGAACATTGATTGCCCCCTATTGAGGTGGCATAGTGTTCTTCCTCTATTGTATTGGTAAATTAGACTATGCTTGTTGTTGTTGAATGATAGTTTCCACTTGTTGAGGTGGGATATCATTCATAATTTGTTTTTGAGTTAAAGAACTAGCCAATACTTTATTACTTAATCCCTACAATTACATATTTGATGAAGTAACTAGTTGAGGATTAGAATTACCTTGATGTGGTTGGGATGTAGGAGTTATTTACCCATACTATTGTGAACCACTTATGGTTTTAGATAAAGGAACATTTCTTTATGAACTATTTATTGATATATTTAAACCACTTTGGTCTGGATTGGAAGACATGTGTGTGCTATCCCCCATGATTGGTATATTATTTTACATAGAAGACACAATCACATCTTTAATAGATGAGAAATTATACATATCACTAGCTAAAGTGCTTTGTGAAAATGGGTCTATACATGAATTATCTTGACTTATCAACTCAACTAATACTCCTATTGAAGGATCTAGCTCTATGAGTGGAGCATTTGACATGGACATGGCATTAAAATTGTGTGCTAAATTAAAATAGGTTTGATATACTTATTGCATTTGTATAAAGTGGTTTTCCATGAGGCCATTTATTTTTAAAATCATATTTGGGTCTTGATATGACATCGGTATGAGTGCTTGAGGATATCTAATAGAGGCTTGTTTAATGGTTTCGATATAAAGCATATTTAGAGGCACTCTAACTAGACTAGGTAAATTTTCATGAGGGAAGTCTACTGTAAACTTTACCCCTACCTCTATGGATATAACTAAAACCTCATATTTATTTTCAAGTAAGTGACTATAAAAAAAATAAGGATCATATGTTGATGACATAGTAATGTAATACAGTTATTGTTGAACTCATTCTTCAACAAATGGTATACTAGCAAGATATTATGTAGTTTTCTCTTGGAATTACTTTGAATAGGGAGGTTAATTAACCAAAAAAATGATCTAATATATATTAAATTTTTTCCCTATATTAATTAGTGTAAGGAGGATAAGTATTCATTTCACAAACCGTATCATCGCCATATGGGTTTTGAATAAATTTATCCTTTATGACCACATTATCATAGCATGTATTATACATGGATGGAATACAAGTGTAAAAAAACATATTTAAATCAATGACTAACATTTCATGAAGAAGGTCTAGAGTTATACAAACTCTTAAAAATAATGTATAAAATACAAATGGTCTAAAATTGGTAAAACCTGGTATAATAACTTGGTCTAGGAATGGAGATATTTATCTAAACTAGGCAATGATAGGCTCAATATAAAAAGGTATAATGTAAAATGTCTTACACAAATGGTCAAGTTAAAATACAAATATTAATGTCAAACTTGGTAAAAAGTGTTTCAAACAACTCTAATCTAGGTCTAAAAAAGGTTTCTAGGTATTTGAGAACAAGGCACAATGCTAGGCTCAAAACAACTAGATCTAAAATTGAAGGTAAAAATGCTAGGTATTTTGGAAACATAACATAAAATATATAGTTGAAGAAACACTACATATAAAACAAAATGGAATTACTAGGTCTTTTGGAAATATGACACAAAAGATATACTTTGAAATAACACTAGGTATAAAACAAACATGAATTGCTAGGTCTTTTGGGAACATGATACAAAATCTAGACTTTGAAATAACTCTAGGTCTAAGAGGTAAGATAATTATGCTGATAATTTAAAACACTTAGACTTAAAAAATGCATTTATATTCAATCATAAACTTGACCATTGGTAAAATACATTGGATTTTAGGCAAATGGAAGATAGACCAATTCCAAAATTTAGGCACAAAAAATGTTAAAGCAATCAAGGAATTAGTCCAAGTTGCACAATAAAAAAATTAAAGGTAAATGTATAAGCCAAAATTACATGAGGCGTAGGCATAAACAAATCAACATTTGAATATGAACTTAACAAAACCAATTTCAAACTTGGTATAAAGGACTTGAATTTTAAATGGACAGCAAAGTAGACCAAGATGGATGACATAATGGTACTAGACGTAGACCAAGAAATCACACATGGTTTTGAAATTATGATTGGATACAAGGTAAAAAGTATTTGAAACAATGTGAATAATACAATGATGTTATATTTATCTAAAGGTATGACAAAAGGTTTGTTTCGAAAACTCGAAGGCATAAGACTTGGAATGAAATGGGCAACGTAACAATGCCCCTTACATACAAGTGACGCACCCACACAAAAGTTTGAAAAATGACTAAGGTATAGTGTGGAATCAAAAATATGTTATAAAACCTCTTTAAAAAAAAGAGTGATTTGTAAACATGACTTGTTTTGGATGTGGTTTAAACATAAAAATAGTTTTGTCTCAAGACAATACAAGTAAAAAATAAAAAAATAAAAACATCTAAATGTATCGTTTTAATCCTAAAAATTGGAAAAGTGGCTTCATACTATAAAATTCCATCTATATACTTGCTCTTTATATGAAATTATGTTGTTAATCAAAAAAATTGAATGCACATTAAAAGTAGGGTTTTTAGGCCCCTTCTTCTCTCAAGAGTTCATATGATGACATGGAACTTTGGGTTATTCACCTTGCATTGACAATATATCCATGGAAAGTGGGGTTGTCTTAAAAATATCAATTTTTTTACATTATATGTGGTCCCATATGTGTGGTTAACACTAGGGCACAAACATGTCATATAGATATGTGTTAACTAGTTTGTTTTGAAAAGGTATTATCCTTTTCATAACCACTACATCCATAATTTGCTTAGTGTAGTGTGATGTCTGAGTTAAACCTATTTTTTAAGGTAGTATCTTACTAATGTATCTTGTTTAACCACTCAAAAAAGTGTCTTAGTAATTTGACCTCAATTTATATACCCTTACCATGTAGGGGGTTGAAGTGATGTCAAGATATGAATTCTTGGGTCAAAACTTCCCTATAGAACTTATGGGGAGGCTATGAAATCCCACCCATAAGCCAATATACACAAAATGAAAACTGTGGAATGAATTTAGGGTCATTTTGGGATCACCCAAATCACTTAGACTTTTGGGAGCACCTTAGAGACTTTCCTTTCACAATTTGAACAAAGTGACAAAGGAAACAAGTGAAGTTTTTTTATCACCCAAGTTCCCTAAAGGGGATAGGGGGAGAGCATATACGCTACACTTATCTTTAAAAACAAACAAATAAAAATAACAATTACAAAAATAAAATCTCGTATGAGCACTTAACTAAAGTGTGAGTTCATTTTTAGAGTACCAAGTGAAATATGATATGAAGTTTAGCCCCTTGTAATTGCTTAAAAACTTTTGAAAAATAAAAATAAGTAACGTAAATGAGTTTTAAAAATCAAATGTAAATGTGAGTTTGAATCTTAGAGTGTTTATAAATGTCTTTCCTTGGTCTTTGGGTCCTGCAAAAAGTGTTAGGGGGTCCTTGTGCTTAGAAGTTAAAAAAAAGTGAGCAAATAACAATTGAAATGAAGCTCCATGTTTTTTATGCTTTTTACAAAGTGAAATAACCCATATAAATAGAGAAATATCACAACTTTCCTAAAAAACTAAAACTACTCCATACAAAACCACAACTACCTACAAAACAAAGGGTTAGTGCAAAACTGTGACTCTACCATGTAAAAATGCAACTATACAGTGCAAAATCATGACTATACAGTGCAAAATGATAACTTCCTAAAAAATAAATGGTTAATGAAAAATTGAAACTATATAGTGAAAAATCACTTATTTAAAGACAATATCATAGATTTTGAAGGAAAAATTATGATTATGAAGGCCATATCATGACTGCCAGAGCAATATCATAGATTTTAAGACAAAATCATGACTATAAAGAGAAAAATGCACTTATCAAGGAAATATCACAACTTATCAAGGAAATAACAAAAATGTAATATTGTGACTTAACAATGTAACATCATGACTACAAAGAGAAAAAATGTGACTACTCAGAGCAAAAACACAATTCCTTGTGTAATGTCCATGAGCTTCCACTTTTCACTTTTTTAGCCAGCAAGTTAGTATATTGGCATGAAAGTTTTTAGAAAGAGGTACTAAAATTCAATGGGAAGAACATTTTTGGGTGCGGTTCCCATTGGCATACCATCATATGAATAAGGAATCTATATAGAGGAGATTATTATAATGTTAGTTGGGAAAACCAAATAAAAAAACACACTAAACACTAACACCCCTAGCCCAAACACTAGGGTGAGCATAAGTAATAAGCAGACAATGAAAACACAACTATAAAAAAAAAAATCATCATTTAACCTTATTTTTATCTCTAAAATGGCTTGTTAAATTGGCTTGCTTGGCTATGTACTCAAGAAATCTTTGTCAATGAATTTATATTGCTCCACCTTTCCTTTGCACCTCGGTAATGTTGGTTGGATTAGCTTGGATTGACTTATGAAATTGTCATGGTAACACTACTATATATATATATATATATATATATATATATATATATATATATATATATATATATATATATATATTTTCATAATAAAATTTCACTATGAAATATTGAATATTAATAGGTAAGGCCTCTATCTATAGCCTCCAAAGTTAACTCCTACCCAAGTTGAGTAAGATTAAAATTTAAGCATAAAATGATTTCAAGATAACCCTAGGCAAGTTAAAGTTAACTCCAGTCGATTTAATTAGGGTAAATTTAATTATTATTTTTAATTAATAATCATGGCTCATAAATTATATATTTTTTAGATATTTTGTGAGAGCTTAACAATTCATAAAGGCAATGATGAAGAAGCTTGATATTTTGAATTCCCATTTTTAGATATTCATTAATTTCAAATGGATTATTTAGATAAGAATTTAATCTAGTTTAATTATTTGATTCATTTTTATAATCATTTTATCCCTTTTATTAATTATTTAAGTGCCTCGCTTAATAGATCTATAGGTCAAACTACCATTTTTTAGGTCGCAAGGTGACTGGGGATGAATCTATGAGAGGTTATTGTTACATATGGTATAATACTCCAAATTAGAGATGCCTCAACATGATTTTGAATATTTATTAATGGTGTGTGGATGAAATTTGGATTTTCATGATTCTTAGGCTTAATTTTCAACCTTTGGTAGAAATCAATTTGAATTCTGGTTGAAATCCAATTGTGGCCAGAATGGGGTGTCTAAACATGCCATAAAGTGCATGGGCATTATAAAGATTATTGTTTTGTATTTAATAACAACATTAAAATTCAATAAAGTATTTTTTATCATATCATTGATACATAAACCAAAAAACCCACTCACATTATGAGTACTTCTCCCAAAGCACAAGTGCCAAAATAACAAATATGGGTACTAAAGACAATTCAAAGAAAGAGAAGATTCAAAAGAAAAAGGAAATAGAGAAAATGAAATTACCAAAGGTTTAAAAAATTACAAAGTTTATATATTTACCAAAGGAAACCATGATACCAAAACAACTAAAAAATAAGCCATGTGAGCTCCCTTTGTTACCAGCACTAAATAACAAAAGGACACAATTCTAAATGATCATGATAGTGATGATACTATTCCTATGCAAAACCAAATACATATAAAATCAAGGCCAAACATGTATCTCAAGATGTTCATAAGTTATTAACATATGAGGTGTACATGGATATAAATAATGGCATACCAAAAAAGTCATCACCATGGTATGGGATGGTTCTATATTCATATATAAATGCTCAAAATTTTATATCATAATTTCAAGAACAACCTAAGAATTAAATGTTTCCTATACTAATAAAATATAATATTGGTATGATCCTAATGATATTTATTACATAGAATATTAAAATTATACACTTGATACCCCCATAGATACATAAATTACAGTGTTATAATTGAGAGCAAAAACATAGTTACCACATTATCATTATAGTCAAGCATTTTTATTCCCAACTATATTCCATTGTGTATGGTGATTATTTTAGTTATATTTACATTAATGAAAATAATCAAAATTAAGGTTAAAAGGTTTCACATATTCTAAAAATACCAAAAACTTTTTTAAAAACTTCAAAAATTCAAATGTGTGTTCAACATTTACATATCCTATTAGCTCCTTGACATATATGTTGTTGATTCCATGTTGGTAGATGGCATATCGGTAATTCATATATACATGTGTTTCACACATATTTTGAGTGTGATCTAGGAATACATAGATACATGATTTGTTCACTTTTGGATGGTAGGATTTACCTTTACTCACATCACCAGGATGTTGGGGCATCCACCTTTATGATCAGATGTTATATCATTCTATGGTCACTTTACACTATCATGTCTAAGATTATATATGTACTTACACATGAATTTATCCATTCTCATATCATTTTTTAGTGTACTTGATATGTAATGTACTTAACATTTTTGTATAACACATATATCTAGGGACTAGTATGTTATGTTTATGTTGGTGTCTTATGATTTCATGTATGCACTTTCTTTAGTGTCTTGCCTTGTTATTATATTACTTATTTGAGAATTTGAATATGTTTTATTTTTTGTGACCCTCATGAATTTTTTTTCTTCTTTGACATTTGAATATTTCATTTATTTTTGTATGTTGACATTTAAGTATGTCATTTCTTGTTTTGTGGACATTTAACTAAGTCATGTCCCTTCAATTGTGTGGCATTTGAATATGCCCCTTGTTTTCTGTTTCCTTAGACCATTATATTTTGATTTGATTTTAAGTGTTCTTGTGTGTGTTCATGATTTATTTTTGATATTGTACTATTATTACTTAGATATTTTTGCGATCTACATTATACATCTTAGGACTTGGTGTGATCATATTCTTTGTGATTCAACGATATATCTACCTAGACATGTTTCATCTATATGATACGTGGTACATTCATTGTATACATGGTTATCTTATCATTTTGAGGAGAGTTAATTACCAATTTTTACTTCCCCTCACCTCAAAATTGGGGGCATATCGATGGGGGCATGTCATGGAGGAATGAATTCTACATTTGCTTCACAAATTTAGATTGTAGTGGGGGCATGTTATGGAAACATGTTCTTCACATTTGTTGTAGTTTTAGATTTAGTGGGAGAATGTTTTAGAAACATGTCCTCCACACTTATTCAGTATTCAACATACCCAATTTATAGTGGGGACATGTTTTGGAAACATGTTTTCCATATTGGAACTTACACTAGTTCTCAAATTTATATTACAGTGGGGGCATATTTTGAAAACATGTTCTCCAAACCTACACCAATTTTAATATTCATATTTTATCGGGGACAAGGTATGAAAAAAATTTCTCCACATTTACACTAATTTAATTTTTAGATTACAGTGGAGGTATGTTTTATAAACATAATCTCCACACTTACATAGTTTTAAATTATCCAAATTCATAGTTATATGATTCAAATACACATTTATGGTAGAATTATATGAATTTTTACCATTGTTATAAATGGTTTTATCATGATAAAAACCTAAGGTACATATTATATGAAATGTTTCTATTATTTCAAAATCAAATCAGTTTCAAATTCTAAACACTTTCAGGGACTATCATCACCCACTACGTTGGACTTTTATAGAATGTATTGAGTCAATATATTTTAATAGTTGGTTTGCCTTATATTATCATTGAAGTGATTAAATAGCTCAATATTTACAAGCTTATAGGCTGGAATTGATTACATCATCCAACCTCACTAGTTTTATAGTGTGAGTTTATTTGGATCACTCACACTCACCAGGTCATAAGTATGATTGGGTTGCATGATTGAGATAATCATAATTGTCAGGTGGAAACTCATATTTTATCCAAGATTGGTGGTACATGTCCTCCAATATCTCTATATCTCTTTATATATATGCACTTTATAGAATAATTTTTGTCCTAATCTTAGATTCATTGATTCATAATGATACATATTTCAAATCAAATTGTTAAAAGGCAAGATAGTCACAATGATACACAAGTGTACTCATAAACCTTATTCTCTTTAAATTTAAATCATTTAAATTATTTGAATTTTATATTACATACACTAATTATATATGGTAACATGTTATTGGTTGCAAGTCAGTCACTAGAAAAACACTCAAGTTGGACTTAAGCAAAGACACGGTGTGTTATTAACACTTAGGTACACATTTATTTTATTTTAAACTAGAAATTTCATTACTATATTAAAGGGGGGATTTATAAACTATTTTTAATTTATATATCACCTTAGTCTTGTACACTTGGAAAATACATATCATGGATGTATTTTTATCTTCTAGACCTTTCCCATTGGTAAAAAACTTGCATGTAATATTGTCTTATTCCTAATTACTTCTATCTTAGTTAGACTAATGTTATTATAATGACCCAAGCCTTATATCATTATAATATTTTTATAAACCTACTTATCTTCCATCTATGAAAATTTTATACCTACACCTATTTCCTAACTACCCAGACACATGTGTCCTAGTCAGATGCCTATATTGATGCAAGTGTCTTACCCTAATGCAAGTGTCCAATGCCCTAATGTCATCCAATTTTAAAATGAAACATATTATTATGGTTGTCCTAACTTACTTAATGTGATATATTATATAAAGGTATTGTTATAAATATAATATCAAACCTCATTCATTCCTCACCTACACCCAGCACAGACTAAGGCAACTTATCAAAGCATTCTATCCATCACTAAAGTGAGAAAATCTTCCTTATTTTATCATATTTCCATATAAAGAATAGGAAAAAAACATCTACAAGTATTAATTATTTAAGGATCATTCCAAGAGCTATATTTTCCAAATTACAAGTTATGTCATTGTTTTACTTATTTATCACACATTACATGATTCACACACAAGACAATACATAGGGGAGAACTACATAAGTCTAAGGACCTCTTTAGATTATTGGTTATGTAGGAAATGCTCATAAACATAAGGGAATTTAGGGTAGATCAACACTATGTGCCCATTAAACCATTTTTCCCATATCCAATATGAAGATGAAGAACTAAGGTTTTGTTATTTGACAAGGAATGATAATCCATGACCTAGATCAAAATGCACGAGAGTGAAGGTGACACAGAACCTAGACTCATCCAAGTGGCTACATTTAATTTCAATATTTATTCTATACTAGACACTTACATCTAATTTATGTAATAGCATTGATGCAACTATCCCTAGTTGGTGCAAGTGTCTATGGTTGTAGAGGCATAATTTGTAGAATTAGATGACTATTCTAGAATCTAGATCTAGTCTACTTTCAACCTATTCTAGATCTAGATTATGATAGCATAAAAAATAAATAAATATATTGTTTTCATTATCATTTAAATATATATCATAGCTATACTTTCCATTTTTATCCTCCTAGCATAATAAATTTAGTATATGTTATGTCTAAGTTTTGCAGATAATTGACTTGCTTTAGGGATAATCTACCATCCTTGCACCCTGGACTATCTCTACACCTTTAACCTTATATTTAAATTAATCTATATTTTATGTTTAAAAAAATAATAAAGTGGAATAATATGGAAAATTAATATTTAACATGGGAGGATGAATCATTCATGTAGAAGCATCCAATAATCACCCACATTGAGGAAAATGTTGGTCTGAAGGGGAGTGGCATGCTACATCCTTAGACTATAACATGTATTGATATGTGTGTAGCTAACTTATAGATATCATAACTTTTAATTAAATAATATTATCCTTTTTATAACTTCATATTAGTATTATGGTCGACCTAAATTATTTCCATAGTATAATTAAGCAATTTATCAGAGGTATTGGTTGATATTTTATCATCATATTGTGAATTATGTAGTATTATAAGGTTGTGGAGTTTTCCCCTTGAAGTGTATTATCATTTATTCATAAATTATTATTTATTTTATTCATATTATGATTTTTTTTTTCTATTCTAATTCATTTTTGAATTAATTTCATTACATATTTTGATTTCTTTTGGATTTAATGATATAAATAATCCAAAACATCGAGTTAATAAAATTATATAATTTATGTCTAAATTAAAAAAATATGAATAAATATTAAGTATAACTAATTTAATATTTATTTAAATTTCCTATAATATAGAGTACATATCTTGTTTAGGATTTATGCAGGTTTATGATAGTCCACAATCATCAAAAAGGCTTTATAGGGGTTTTATGTTGACTCAAATTAGGAAACAAATAGTGAAACCTGATGGGATGAGTTTGGTTTTGGATAAATACATGTATAAATTAGATTCATCTACCCTATTATATTTTTCCAAAATAAATATGAAAATATATGATATTTGGGATCATTGTTTATGTGCATACACCTATAAATAGCTCATATATATTTATATTTATTCAAATTGATGTGAATATATATGTTTTTCTTCTCTTTGCCTTAAAACCTAAGCTTTTACTCTTGACCTATGAAAATGGATTGGATAAAATGGGTCTATATGACTCAAAACACCCCTAATAAGTGTATAATTATTTATTACATTTTAATACCCCTAAACTAGGCTCAAACCACATTTAGTTATCCCACCTAGCTGAGTGTGTCCAATCAATGTAATACTAACATATTATGCAATATTATGTATGGATTTCAACACTTTAAAACATATTATTATGAACTTATAATGGAATTCAAACTTATATCATGTCTTGGTCCTTTGAGGGGTTTCAGATTTGGAAGATTTAGGGTAATTTTTCTTGATGTGGAAATGTTTTCTGGTGATAGATAGGTGATTGTTAGATATGAATAGCCTTAGGATATATTTATATAAATAACTAAATCTTTAGGTGATTTACCTCTAAAAAACATGTAAAATTTATGGGATGACCCATATAAATGATTTTAATTTGGTAAAATAATCATTAAATGGCACACAAATGAGTTTATGAAAGACATATGGCTCTAGTAGTTGTATCCATCTAAATTTGGTCAGAGGTTTCTAAAAAGAAGGAAACCATGATATAATATTAAGAGATAATATAATAAATATATAAGTTTTTTAAGTAGAGATAAAGGAAATCATGTGTATTAGTGACATAAATGTGGGAAGGTTAGGTCCAAAGATAACATAATGATTAGTAGAAACTGTAAGCAAGGGTGGGTTATAGTTGTGTATATTAATGCTTTGTCAAAAGTGGCATTTTCAAGTGTCTAATACCAAATATAATTTTTTTAAATCTTCCCACTTTTATTCTAGTAATGGAAGTTTTAGGGTAAAAGGATATGGGGAGATACCTATGTATAACTATGGTGGATGTGTTTAGGTAAAGGTTGAGTGTTGTGTTTATTCCATATAAAACCTAAAATGAAACATGTAGAAGTTATTTTTCACTTATGATATAAAATATGAAGTCAAAACATTTAACATATGTTGATATTTAAATAACAAGGAATGAATACACCTATATGCTTGTGAATCAATTTTAATTTTGGAGACATTGGAGAATGAGGTTATTATTCCCCTTGGATATGTTAGTGTTAAAACCATGGGTTAAGCTTAATATGCACACCTCATTAGGTACATAGAAGTTATTAAAATTTAAGTCACATTTAACCTCAACCACACTACTCATTTATATTGTATTATCTATATATATATGTGTATTTAGTGTAAAATAATGTAATATGATTAATATAAAAGGTTATAGATATATGTAACCTATGTAAAAATGTACCAAGATGCACCCAATGTAATCATGCCCCTAGTGTAGGAAGGTAGCTCATGGGTGTAGTAGTTTATTTCATCTATAATTTCATTTGATATAAAAACTACATTTCACTCATGTATACCATGAAATGTATGTGAATATAGAAACTAGATATATGATATACCATATGTGGTACATCATAAGTAAATCATGTAAGTAATAAATTTCATGCATAGTTATATTCAAACAAGGAAAAATGGAAATGTTGGAAAAATAAGGGACATGGGGATGTCATACAAACACACAAGGCCAAATGTGACACATAATTTTCATGATGATGACATATAAGAAAGAACTTGTATATGTTGCACATACAAGACCAAGGGCCACACATAAAAAAAATCAAGTTGTAATGTTTCATGTAGTAAAGTAAGAGTTATGAAAAAGTTTCATGTAGAAAATGACACTATATTAAATGATCTTTATGTATAAACATCATTATTAGTAAATATAATATTCATGTAACAAAATGTAAAATTAATATTATGCAGGTTTTCATGAAACACAATGTAAAGTATGAGTGAATAATAAAATAGTTATATGATATTTATTCCAACATGGTATAAATTTTGTGGATAGATATAACCTATTTTAAGTCCTTGAAGATATTCCCTCAACTTATCAAGGTTGTTGGGTAAAATGGAAACCTAAAATAAAAAATCCATGTAAGAGTATTTCTTATATCACACTCAAAATACTTCATGAAAAGTATTGTGTTTATGAAATCATGGAATATGTTATATATGTAACATGAAATAAATAATAGATGTAAATATTTGTTATAGAAACATTTGAAAATGATTAAAGGTCCTAATTTTTAATTTTTGGATTTTTTTTTGGATTTATGAAATGGTTGAATTATTTTGCCATATTTGAAAAGAAAAATAGTTATTTTTTTCAAATTGGAGCTAAAATGATTGGAAATTCACTAACAAACAATGTTTCAAGCATATTATGGCAAGAGAGAATTCAAACGATATGCCCCCAATGTATTCATAAATGAATAATAGTAGTGTAACATGAAATATTTATAAAGATAAAAATGTTCATGCCCCCAATGGGAATGAGACTATGTATGATCATGTAATGTGTAAAATTATGGAGATGTAAGCATGAAAATGCAATGAAATTCATAGTATGATACATAATAAATATTAAGTGTATGCCATAAATATTTTGTATTGAAAGTATTCTAAGATGGTTATTTTTAAATTTTTTGAATTACTTTAAAAATAAAGAGGGAAAATGCACAAAGTGAAATTGAAGCCAAGGGTTAGGAGAATGCACAAATTTTGTGATAATTTTATTGATGATTATGTGTGCATCATGTCATATTTATAAATTTAAAATTATTTCATTGCATCTTTGCTTTATAAATTTTAGTATTTAATACTTAAGATAATTTAAATCTTGATGGGAACAAAAATTTGGACTAATAAATTGCTTATTTATTTTTTACACTTTTAATAGTTGATTCATTATGCTCAATTTGCATTTGTTGTATCTTAGGAATCCATATTTTTTTAGGTAACTTAGTTGGCATTTTTTAATTTTATAAATTAGGAAACTCATGTTAATGTGTTTATATTGCTTATGTTGTTAGGTTTAAAATTATCAATGGTATGTTTAGATTCATATTTTTCATTAAGAGAATACATTTGAACCATTGTATCTTATATTTGATTTTTTTGAAAAATATCATGTTATCATTTGGAAATTTGGAAGACAAAGGTGAATATTTTTTTGTCTTGTTATCAATTTTTGAAATAAAATAATTAGTTTATTGACAAGTTATTTTAGCTTATCTTGTAATGCATAACAATTTTTATCATAATGTCCATCAATGCCATGATGAGTACAAAATGATTTTCCCTTGACTTTTTTCAATTGATGAGAAGGGTGATAATAATTAGGGTATACTTGGATCAACAATTTACTCAATAATTTATTTATAATATCATGTGGGTGATCATTAAAATAAAATGTTATATATTCCACTGTCCTTATTGTAATGGAATCATTATTATTAGTATTTTTAGGGATAAATTGTTTTCCTTTATGTAATATTTTGAGTTGTTAAAATTTTGAATGAAATTTATTCAGTGGTACATTATTATTAAGGTGCATTTTATTATTAGGGAGTGTATTAGTGTGTACATTTTTAAAAGAATAAAAGTTATAATTTAAGTATTTAGCTTGATTTTAAATATGTAATTCAATTTTATTTTATTAGAATTTAATCTATGAATCTTCTTTAATTAATTCAATGTCCCCATTCATATTATTTGATATTGCACAAGACCAAATTCTTCTTCTAATGCTAAGGCCTCATAAGAAATATTTATAAATGATTCAAAAGCATAATAAAGTAGTTTCACTTTTAATGGATATATTATACCTCTTTTAAAATATATTGTACTTCAAAATTAATTAATTTTAAATTAATTTACACATATTACTTTATAATCATAATAAATAATCACAAACTTGCTTAGATTTTCCTTGATGCAAAGAAGGTAACTTATCATAAGTGCCACTAGGTACCTTATTTTTAGAATATATATTAAAAATGTTTCTTCTAGTTTTAGATAGGAATTTAAGGATCCATTAGGAAGGGGATGAAACCAAGAAAGTGAACATACCTCAACACTTTTAAGAAATAATTGTAATAATAATCAACTACCATTGAACCATTCTTAGATTATTGAAAATATTTAAGATGTAATAATGGGTCTCCAATTCCATCAAATGTGAAAATGTAGGTATTTGGAAATTAAGGGGTAAAGGTGCATAAAAATTGTTACACACATTAGGATTACCATGGATTGAATTTGAATCAACTCAAGTATGATACACTTTAATTTTAAATGATAATTGATTAACTTTGTTTTAAAAATCACCTACAACATGCATTAAAGATATAAATTCTTGGGAAGGCATTTTTAGGTTCTTAAGAGTCTCATTAAAGGTTGAACTATATTATTAATTTTAGCCATGGGAATGCCATTTCTAATAGGAGAAGAAGGAGGAAGGATAGGCTCTACCTTAGGTTTAGGTAATTATTTAACATTTAATATATCATTAATTTTCAAAGGCCTATTTCATTCTATTGAGATAGAAAAAATAACATAATCACCACTAGAATCAACTTGTGCACATATTTTTCCTTTAATAATGGAAATTATAAATATTATCATGATATGAAATAACATCATTATTAGGCATTTTATCATTTGACTCATTATGTAACATATTTTAAATATGATGGAAAATTAAATAAGAAGCCATATTAGGGTTAGTAGAAGCATTTTTCTCGTATCTATATTGATAATAAACATCTTTATACCAATTCTCATCATGATCACTATAGTTTTAATATTCAAACTTAACATTTGGATTTGAAATATTTTCATTTTAACAATAAGAAGAAAGAGAATTATTATTTCTTGTAATTAAATAATGTGGTATTCTAGTGAAAGAAAATGAAGTTCCTCCTTGTCATGTGACAGGGGGGATAACTATGATATATAGGCTCAATATCCTTATTTATTAATATATTATGTGAATTAAATATATAAGGGAAAATGTAATGCAATGTGGTAGAAAAATAGATATAAAAAAAGGTGTTCAAGGATAGGGTTCCTACATGGAGAGAGTAGATGGTAATCTAATGATATGGGATAGTCATCTTCAAGCAAATTTTTGTGCTCTAATAGAACATTTAAGGATGGTGATGAGATATATTGGGTGGAATCTAAATATACATCCATATTTGACACTAAATAAATATCTTAAGGATAATATAAATAATAATATATAGGTGTGACCAAAGGTAAATCTAGAGAGGAAACTAGAGAAGAATCTAGAGGGGAAGCTAGAGGTGTGACCGAAGGTAAATCCAAAGAAGAAAATAAGGGATAATCTAAAGAGAAATATATGTGTGACCAAAGGATAATACAAAGTGGAATATATAGGAGTTACCAAAGGTAAATCTAAAGAGTAATCTAGGGGATAATCTAAACGACAATATAGAGGTGTGAGCAAAGGTAAATCCAAAGAGGAATATATAAGTATGACCAAAGATAAATTCAAATTTTAAGCTAGAGAAGAACCCAAACAAGAATCTAGAGATATGACCAAAGGTAAATCCAAAGCTCAAACTAGATAAAAACTCAAAGATGAATCTATAGGTATGGCTAAAGGTACATCCAAAGAGGAAACTAAGCGAGAATCTAAATGGGAATCTAGAGGAGATTCCAAGGTTAAATATGAATGAAAATACAAAGGGTAATATAGAGAATATTCCAAGGTGGAATCTAGAGGAGAGTTTTATTGTTTAAATACTTGTTCATAAGAATCAACATAGTCACTTTGTTCATTCATTATAACATTATCAAAATCATAATCACCATTGAAATCATCTTCAATAAATTTTTTTTAATAGTTTGTCCAATCATTATCATAAATAAAAGGCATAACATGAGTAGATAATAATTTATCTAAGGGATGTACAACATGTTTACATTGACTATTCATGATATATATAATGAAGAATAAATTATACCAATGAGATATGTTTAACTAATTCAAGTAGTCTAGATTTTACAAACAAACTAATAACTAAGAATACAATTCAAGGAAAATTAAGGTATACTAGGTAAGATAGGAAAGGGTTTGAACGATTGTGTGGGCTCTAAAAAATACTTTCTCATTCATTGATTAGTGCAATTCCAATGTTTCAAAATAACTATATATAGATTGAAAACCATTCATGTTTCCCACTAACCTCATTTCTAAGGGTATGGTGAGAGTAACTTCTTTGGGTGATATACTCCTCTCATGTCTACCACAAATCAAATGGATAAAATAGGCATCTTATGATATGAACAAGGGACCCTAGGCAGTTTTTTATACCATAAGGTATGTGGAAACTAAACTCTATGTTTAGTGTTGTAAAATAGTTATGAGTATTAGGTTAAACCCCTCACACCACAATGTTTATAAATATATCATCATGTATCGCTTCATGATATTCACTAAGTAGTTTAAAATTTATCAAAACATAGTTTATAAAAATAAGTACAAGGAAATAGAAAATAAAAAATAGAAAATAAAGTGAAAAATAAAATTAAAAAAAAATTGGGTAAGGAATCATGAATTTTTTAATTTTTTTGAAATTAGAAAACTCTTATAAAACCTTATACCACACAAATATTACGTAAGCAATAATAAATTTCATTAAAATAATAGGTTCACCAGAATGTTTAATCTATTTTGAATTGAATAAAATAAAATTAATAGATATTAAACTATTAAAATTAATATACAAGAATATACATTAGATTACAGTAAAATATAAAATTTAGAATATACAAAAAATATTAACCTTGACCAATGTATGTGAACCTCTCTTAGATATGATTTACGTTGATTGTGTGAGATAACCACTAGTGGGAAACTGCTAAGAATGATCTATGAATTACGTTGAACATGAATTCATAAATTTAAAATGTACTAGGATAAGAGTGCATTAGGAGGACAAGGTTTTCATGTATACTTGTCCTTTGACCATGATATTTTTCAAGTTGACTTTAAATATTATATTTTAATTTGGGTTTGTGAGGTTGTTTGAGATGCACTATTTATAATCTATGAGGGTTGATTTGACATGTGAATGTCTTAAAAAGGTGAAACCCTAGTTCCTAAAAATAAACTAAATAGAAGATAAAATGAAAATAGGGGTGTAAGGTTAGTGAAAAAATAAATCTAGCTTCATAAGGCTCTACATAATCTATGTGTTTCCTACATATCCCAAATGGGCCTTAGAAGGATTTAGTTCTCTCTCATATTGTGATTGTGTGAT
>JARHVA010000898.1:85000-192500 GCA_037957365.1 Torreya grandis
TGATTGATTACCAAGTTTAAAAGTGGAGTCAAGATAAACAATTCTAGTTGGAGCTCCAATTCTATGTCACTTTATGTGTTTTTAGTTAGAATGGAAGTGGTTATGTGTGGAAATCATCCTCTAATATGTCGATGCATTTATTTTGAGATTGTCATCTAAAGATGTCAGAATGGATGTGTCAAGTGATTTTGAGACTAAAGATTGGTTTTTAATTTTCATTTTTTTATGAATGTATTTACTAAGTAATGTTTTGTCAACTAAAAAGTGCTAATGGAAAGATAAATTTTTTTCACTATCAAAATAAATGAATGATTTGTAAATGAGTAAATAAAACTAAAAATACTATTTAATGATGAACTAAATGAAAACATAATGCTTAAAATGAATAGATGAAATTCTTTTTGTATATCTTCAAGCTAATGTATGCATGCAAATGTGATCTAAATTCTGGAAATGAGAATCTAAATTTATTTTTATAATTTTATGAATGAAATACAAAGCTAAAAACTACCTAAATGATAAAAATGCATAGATGAATTATTTCTATAATTTTTAGATTTAAAATGGATAGTTGAAATGATCTAATGGTTGAAAATGAAAATAAATGAACTTTATTTTTGCAATTTCTAAGTGTAAATATGTGAATGAGGCTAACTAAATTACTATAAATGACTATAATTTTTATTATTTTATGAACGAAAATATAATTGATAAATAAGTTAATTAAATGTTTATTTTAATTTTGTATTTTCATAAATGATTAGTGTATGTAAGCTGAAAGTAATCTATATGTTGAAATGAATTTGAAGATAAAGTCATTTTTAAAAAATTTCATATTTTCTAAATAAATGCAAGATAAAAAGATGAAAACTATCCAAGCATGAAAATATAAAATATTCAAATGTAAATGATTTCATTGGTTGTTTTAAGTGTCCTGAATTATTCTAATTCATTTTTTAGCATAATTGATGCAAAAATATTAAATTTTTAAAACAATAATTCTAATGTTTTGTTGAAAATGAAAATAAGAATAAATACTTGTGGGTGAAAATAAATAAAGAAAGGTTTTCGGAAGAAGTAACATGCAAACATGGGCTGGGAAAAGTAAGTTGTGTGCATGAAATGATACAATTCTAATTTTTATATCTGCATAAGGTTAAAAAATAAAAAACATACTCAACAATAGAAGAATAAATGAAACTCAAGAAGATTTTAAATATGTGGGATTCATATATATTATTTCTTTGAACACGATCACTACTTCTTTAAGGGGATATACATGCATGGAGGATAAAAGATAATAATTACAATAAGGTTTACTATTCACAAAATGTAGAGAGGCAATGGATTAAAATAATTATCACATTAGACATAAAAAATTGTGAATAAATATGAATAAATGAAAATTACCTATGAGTATACTAAGATTATAGGAATTTTAATAACTATAAAGGCACACACTCATACAAAGGATATATAAACTATCAATATTTTGTTGAGGATGAAGAATTAAGGGTTAATATTATGGATAAATATTCCTTTAGATTTATACAATCTATTGATATTTTGTAGAGAATAAATCTAATTTATAATTAATATTAAAATGCATATATAATATTTTTTTTGTTTTAATTTACTAAAAAAATTAGAACAAAGAAATATAACATAAGCAAATTATAAGATAAGAAAACAAATAAACCTCCCAACCTATCAAGTAAAAATCAAAGATTAGAAGTGGTAGATCTTTAAATCCTTATGCTATAAATCATAAATAATTATGTCTCAAAGGGAAAGGAAGTCATGATTAACCCAACACCACTAATAAATACCTTCATCTAGATATCCTAGAATATTTTGTTTGTATATCTTTATCCCAAATGGATAATGTGTTAATAGGCAAGTTTCTTAGTGCTAGGATAAATATCAATGATGTTAGTAAATGGGTTGAGAGGAAATGGCATCCTAGAGGTCATTTTTAAATATCTACAATTCTAAAAGGTTTATTCATCATTAAATTTAATAATGAATAAAATTGTTCTAAGGTGCTCTTAGGAGGACTGTAGGTCTTTGGAAGAATAGGTATGTTTATAAGAAAATGGAAACCTTGTTTTGATCCCAAAAAATAATACATCAATATGTTACCCATTTGGGTAATATTACCTTGGATTCCTATTGAATTTTGAAAAGACTAAATTTTTGAGGTAGTTACTAAATATTTTGGTTCATTAATACCTATAAATTCAACTACCTAAGTCAAATCTAGTCTTATTTATCTTAGACTCTATGTTAATTCTTGTATTAGTAGTTCACTATTGGAATCCATAATGTATCTTTAGGGACTAGAGACAAAAGATATAATATGAATATTCCCCCTCTAAAATGTAATGTTTGTTCCAATTTGGGCCATAATTCTAAATTTTATCCTACAAAGGACAAGGTTCAAGTTCCACAAAGAAATGATAATTGACTCCAGCTCAAGAAAGGAAATACAACATATAAGCACCAAGAAGACCATATATATATCTCCCCAAAAGTATATACAAACTAAATGAATGAAAATGTGATGGAAAACTTAGATGAAAGATAGATAAATATGAGTGATAATAATGATATGAAAGATCATAACCTGGTATAAGGTTCAAATTAGTTTAAGAAATTAAATAATAAAGGAAATATGGATAGAATGAGTGATAATTAAGTAAATATAACCTCAAAATGTATGGAAATTTCTATTGATGTTTTATTATCCTCAAATTTTAAAGTTCTATAAGGAGAGGTATATTTTATAATTCAAGAGGAAAGAAATAATGATGTAGAACTAGAGAAAGTAGAATTTGTTCCTTGCCCAAAAGAGAAAGCTGAAGATGATATTCCTAAACAAAATAAAAATAAAAATTCTTTAGCTTTAGATAATCATTGGATAATAATATCCATAGGGGAAGGAAAAAAATATATGTAGGCTTGGTTAGAAAGGTTGGAAAACCTAGAAAAAATGAGTCTAGACTTAAATCAACTAAAAAATAAATAGGTGATGGAATTCAAATGCCACTAGTAGTGTCTAGAACATTTGTATCCTTCTCAAAATGACTGTAATATCTTGGAATGTAAGAGGTCTTAATAATTTTTCTAAAGACAAAATATTAAAATACCTAATCAATAATCAAAAGCCTAAGATTTTGGCTATACAAGAAACAAAAATGTTAGCTAACTTGATTTTAGAAGCCAAAAGTATTATTTTGAAGGAAGTTATGGGTGTTTTTGTCAATGTGGTTGGGGATTTGGGAGTTTTAGTCACTTTTTGGACCATAATTATTTGAAAGGTAATATTTTTATTTTAAATAATCATCATTTAGTTGTCTTGTTCATTAATATCCAAGCCATCTCTATTTGTTTATTTTTTTATATCAATATTCCTAATAATTACATTGGGAGAAGAAAAATTTGGGAGGAACTTTCTTATTTTAAAATATCTTATCCATACCTTAAAAATATTATAGAAGGATATTTAAACACCCCTATCTCTTTTGGGAAAAAGGGGGGAAGATAAGATTTGATCAAGAGCATGGAAGAATGTGTAGATTTTCTATCAGTGGCTGGTTTATTTGATGTGGAGATGAGGGGTTCAATTTTTACTTGGTTTAATAAAATACTAGAGTAGCATCTAATCTAGGTTCATTTGGATAGATTCCTTGTTTCTCTTAGTTGGTTATTAGGGCACAACTTGTGTCTCTAATCTCTAGTAAGAATAGGATCCAACCATAATCTAGTTGTGATTAATATGTATTTGGGTGATAAGAATCTTCAATTTCCCTTTTAGTTTTATTTATAGGTTTGCAATATTTAGACTTGACAAAAATCTTAGGAATGTGAAATTACAAATTAAAAATGGAATAAAGAGGTTTTTGGAAACACATTTGAGCAAAAAAATAAAATTAGAGAAAACTTAGATGGTTTTAAAATGGAAATGCAAATCATGGGTATGGATAATAATTTGTACTAGAAGGAGAATAATTTTATGTGTGAGTATCATGTTATTAACACTAAAGAGGACACATTCTAGAGGAAAAAAACTAGGGTGTTTTGTCCAAAATGAGGGGATAATAATACAAATTTATTTCATGTATCTACTCTTAAGCATATATACTCTAATAGAGTCAATGAAATATTAAAGGTTAATGGGATTCAAGATTTCATTATACAGTCATTGAGGAAGAAGCTATTTATTACTTCAAAAATATGTTCATTAAGGAAGATTCTAAAAATGGCATAGAAGAGAATAAACTCCTAAATTTTATCCCTCAAATCATTAAGCTTGAGATAATAATAATCTTATGAATCTAGACTCAATTGAGTAAGTTGAATATGTGCTATCGTAAATGAAAGGAGATAAGGCTACTAGTCCTAATGGATTTCTAGTAGCCTTCTTTCATCATTTTTAATAAATTATCAAATGGGGCATTACTACTATTGTTAATGAATTTATATACTCTAAAAAAACTCTTATAAAAATTAATAATAATTTTATTGCTCTCATTCCTAATTTTTCAAGATCCAAAGCATTCAATAACTTTAGACCTATTATTTTATGTAACATGGTGTATAAAATCTTCACTAAACTTTTAGCTTTGAGATTACAACCTCTTATCCTTTCCATCATTTTTTTTCAACATGGTGGAATTGTGGTCAAAAGACAAATCTAGGATGGGATTATTTTATTTTATGAAATGATTCACTCTATAGTAAAAGTAAATAAGAAATGTATGATTTTGAATCTTGACATGAAAAAAGCCTATCAAGAGTTTCATGGGATTTCCTTAAAAAATTTATAGAAATGTTTGGTTTTAGATCTAATTTCAAAAATTTGATGAGTAATTTTATATCAATGGCTATGTTTTATATCCTAATTAATGCTCATCATGTTATATTTTTTCCTAGTGATAATGTGATCAGGTAAGGAGATCTATTATCTCCTTTTATTTGTATCATCTTTGATGAGGCGCTTAGCAAATATCTCTATTTAACCATCTCTAATGGAAGATTAAAATGGATAAGACCAACTGCTATTGTTAAAATTGTATCCCACCAAAAATTTATGGATGATATAATTATCCTAGATCAAGTTTCAGTTAAAGAGGCCAAGATCCTGAAACATCTACTAAAAGGTTATGAAGTTGCATCTAGAAAAAAATTAATTTGGATAAGCTCTTGCTCTTCTATGTGAACACTCATTTTTTCAGGAAATATAAGGTTGATAATATTCTAAGTTGTAAAGAAAAATATCTTCCCTCATCCTACCTTGGCATGGCATTATATCTTGATAATATGCCTATAGAATCTTTGAACTTTATACTAGATATATTTCAAATAAAATTGGCATGTTAGAAAGGTATCTTGTTATCTTAGGATAGAGAAGTGTAGTTGATTAAAATTACTATTTAAAATATACCAATTTACCTTATGTTCCTTTATTAAAGTTATGAAAGATATCATGGTTAAAATGGAGAAGATTTAAAAAAGATTTTTATGGTATAGTGATGAGGAAATGAACAAATTTAGTTTAGTGGTGTGGGACAAAGTTTCTTTCCATATAAATCAACAAGGGTTTTGGATTAGAATGGTTAGGCATATGAACATAGCTCTAACATCTAAATTAGGATGGATATTCCTTATATAGAGGAGTTTATAAACAAATGTATTTAAGGATAAATATTTGAATGATGAGGAGAACTTGAGATGGATTTAGGAGGAGTTTCTCCATCAAAGGTAATGTTTTTAAAATTGGTTGATATAATGTAGAAATATTTTATGGAAAGGTTCTATATGAAAGATAGGAAGAGGAGATAAAGTTCAGTTTTGGGAAGATAAGTGGCTTCTCAACTATCCCATTCAAGATATTTCTCCATGGAATGAAATTTGCGAAGATATCAAAAGTAAATATGGAAGTAAAGTATAGGATTATACCTTTAATAATGGGAATGGAAGAGTCTATATTTTTTAAATATGGATGATGTCAATGATTATCATGCTAAGGTAATTTATGATCTTAATATCCTTTTGAAAAAAGTTTTTTTGAGTAGACATTATATGGAATATGAACTCATTTGGGAAGAGTCCATGTATGGGCACTTTACTATTAAAAAGGGATATAAAGTGGCTATTGAGGCCATTCTAGATGGTTTTTGGTGGGATAACATATGGATTAATAATTTAATTCCTAAAGTGAACATCTTATTTTGGTTGGTTATCCAAAATAAAATTCAAACTATTAATAATCTCCAAAAAATATGTTTATATATTATTAATTATTGTGTCCTCTATGAAAACAATGTTGAGTCCACTATGCACATTATGTTAGAATTCCCCTCATCTTTTAAGTGATAGGAACCATTATTTCTAAGTTTGGATTGGATTGGTTTTTACCTACTTCTCTTTCATAACTTTGGTATCAATGAAGAATCCCCTACAAGAGTAAAAATATTATGTCTCTCCAGTCTATGGTTCTTCCCCATATATTTTAGGGTTTATGGAAAGAAATGAATTATAGAATTTTAAGGGAATCAAAATTAAAGTTAATGTTTTGGCCTTGAAAGTGTATAGTCTTTTCAAAGATTATTTTTTTATTCTTAAGCTTAGTGAGGATAACATTTTCAATGAATCTAAATCCAAAATTGTGGCTAATTGACATATTACTTTGCATTCAAAAACCTTTTTGGACTTGGAAATATAGGATATAAGTTTAACAAATTCATTATCACCATCCCCTGGTTGGGTGAAATTGTATTTTTATGGATCTTATAAAGGTAATATTGGGAAATTAGGAAGGGGAGGATTTTTGAGGGATAATATGATCAGAGTAATTATGGCTTATGCTAGGAATTTTTGTGTTCAAACTAGTCATAGTATTGAAGCTTTGGAAGACTTATGGGGTGTCTGACTTAAAAAGGAGGTTAATTTAATTTACTCTAGATATCCTTAAATACTTTCAAAAAAATGATCAATCATACTTTCAAGGAAGGTAATAGAGTTTTTGATTAGCTTACCAATAGAGTAGTGGACACTTTTAAACTTAAAAATTGGTATTATGCTTATGATTTACCTGATTAATTTATTCAAGTTATTGAATATGAAATGGGTAATTCTTAAGGTTTGTGACTTGAAACCTAATTTTTTTTACCAAGCTCACTTTTTGGTGGTTGGCATTTGATATTTTTAAGGGGTCATTTTTAGTATTTATAATTGGAATTTATAATTATACTACCTAGTTTTGGGGAGAAATAATTTTAAGGCTAAGGTCATTTCTATTAATTATCACACAAAATTATTTTTATGCATGGCTATTGATAGTAGAGAATGGCATCATTACTTATGCACTCATGTCATTTTTAGCTACAATAAGGATTACACTAATACCAAGTGTATTATCATTTTAAAATTACTTCATGTACATGTTATTAATTTTAGGTATAATATTGAGAAGTTGAGGTGTTTCTATGAGTGCATCTAGTTAGGTGAAGACAAAATAGGAGGTGAACTATGTCAAACTGAGCCTCCTATTATGGGGACTATCAATAAAAATAATGTGGTTTGGCCTTTAATAGAGGATGGAGATATGTCTAGATACATGAAAAGGATTTATGGTAGTGACACTCATATTTTAATTTATTTTTATAAGGATGGAATATAAGAACTGTTAGTTTGAGGGAAGTCACCATTGTCATTTCTAAAGAGTTGATTTCCCTAGTAATGGGAATGGGATTTCATGGGAGGAAATTCTATAGTAATAAGTGTGAGAAAAGTGAGGAAACGGATAAATTATTTGATCCAAGTAAGGAATTAATTCCTTACCAAGGAGGTTTTATTCAAGAATCTTTGCCTTGACCTTATCAGGAGGTGGTCAGACAAATAGTTAAGTATGTCATATTTGATGGAAGTTATGGAGTTGTTTATTCCTATCACTTTGTCTTTTTAAATCAATTTAGTCATAACTTTCCTATTAGTTTTATATTTTATTTATTAATTTTGATTGTTCATTCCATCATAGAGATTCAATTGGGGAAAGCTCCCCTACCTCTCCGTTAATCCTTGATTTACCTTTATTATATCCATACTAAATTCATTGAGGTTGGGATACCTACACACACACACACACACATATACGTATATATATATATATATATATATATATATATATATATATGTATATATATATATATATATATGTATATATATATATATATATATGTATATATATATATATATATGTATATATATATATATGTATATATATATATATATATGTATATATATATATATATATATATATATATGTATATATATATATATGTATATATATATATATATATATATGTATATATGTATATATATATATATATATATGTATATATATATATATATATGTATGTATGTATATATGTATATATGTATGTGTGTGTGTGTGTGTGTGTGTGTGTGTGTGTGTGTGTGTGATTGAGACCTCTAGGAAATGGAAAAAAAATTATAAAGGGAAGGGAAATGGCCTAGCCAAAAAATTCATCACTATTAAAATTCCTGAAAAGTCCCCTATTTATATATATATATATATATATATATATATATATATATATATATATATTCATCACTATTAAAATTCCTAAAAAGTCCCCTATTTTTAATTCTTCCAAGTCCCCTAAAAATAATTCATGTGCCTTCATTATGTTGGATTATGAGGAGGAATTAGAGGGGGAAACTATAGAGGATGAGGATGAGTTCGAGGTGTCAGGTAATATTCAACATAAGGTGGAAAAACCAAATGAGAATTTACAGGTAGAGGTATAGAAATATGTTTTATTTGATGAGTTTGAAGGGGCTTATAAGAGTAAATATCATTAAGAGTTTTGTAGTGATACTAGTATTCAATATCATCTCAAAGTGATGGCTACAAACATTAAGATCCACAATAATTTATTATTACATATTTTTAAAGATAAGAATTTAAAAAATTCTGGTGGTGATAGTTCTAGTGCTCCTAACAAGAGTGTTTTAATGAGGGTGAAGATGTAGTTTATAAGTTTTAAAAGTTAGAGCTCAGAGTTGAAAACTTAGAAATTTATAAGATCATGATGTAGGAAGCCATTTAAAAATTGGTTTAGATGATCAATGTCACCATAATAAATCATGTGTCTAACATCAATGTTCTTATGGAAATTATCAAAGTAGGTAAAGATTAGTAAAGTGGAGGTCATGTTAGTAAGATAATTAAGGATCTAGGTAAAGGAAAAAATGTGGAGATAGATAATTTGGATGAATATAACATTGAAAAGGTCCTCAACAATTTGGGGAAAGAGTGGAATCTTGTGTTGATAGAATTGGATATTAATCCTTTTTATCTAGCTTTTTATTTTTGTTATGATTTGGTTGTTACTTATTTGTGTATAGTCACTTATTTTTCATTAAGGGTAAAATGGAGTTTTTTGAAAGGGAATCTACCCTAATATACAAGATCCACATTCTAGGCAATAAGATACAAAATATCTAGTAAGACTACAAAATAGAACAAGAATTAACAGCTGGTTGGATCACAACCAGTTCACAATAACATCATAGTGAAGACAAAAAAACAAAAAACAAAAAAATAGCTCAAATTTATGAAAAGAAAAAATATATTTCCCTCTAAGGGATTCATTCTAATTATTCAATATTTCCTTTAGGCTTTATTCAATATGTTTTAGCTCACATTCTTTCTCCTTAGACATATATTTTCCCCTTTTGGGCTTTTTGCTCATGCCTTTACCCTCTAAATTATTTTTGAAAAGTTGTACAAGAAACCCCATACTATCAAGATAGTTACTGATCTTAGCCTTACTGTGTCCAACTAGAGATTTGAGATTATATTTTAGAGATGTGTTCTCCTCTTTTAATATGTTGACTCTTTCCTCCATCCCTTTCATCTATGTAGTTAAATACTAAAATTCGTGTTTGTTTCTAGCCTCTTGGACCCCCATCCTTTCTTAGTGGATTATTTAATCAAAATTTGTTCCTTTTCGAAACATCTTAGCAAGGCTCTATGTAAATCTATATGCTCCCATAGATATTTGAAATTGTCATTCTCCTTGTTAGTAACAATTGCATCCCCAGCTTCCCCCAAAAAAAATTATTTTTGACATGCTTTGTGTATAGTCAATTATTATGTAGTTTTATTGTTTGATGTTTTATACTATTATTCTCTATTGGCCTATTTAATTTAATTGGGATGGACCCAACCAAAAACTAACTTTTAACCTCAATCAAAAAAAAATATTCACTATGACCCAATGATATTTTATTCAACAAGAGGAATGGAGGATAATGAAATTGAAAGAAAATATAAAGGGAAAATGCATGAATATTTTATTTTTCTCCCAAAAATGACAAAGTGTAGGCTACACATTCTTGAATTTTCCACTCCAAACAACAATAATGGTGAAAGGAAAATCACAGCAAGATTGTGGTTAGGCTTCAAGAAAGCAACAAAGAGTAGATTGTAGCTTCTTGATCTTTATAAAAATCTTTGAATAAACTCTAACTCTTCAATATTTCATTTTTCCAATCCAATAAAAATTATAAACATAATTATTTATAAAGAATAGGGAAATTGGGAAAATTGAGAGTTAACTAGGATTGATTTGGAATTCACTAGGATTGATTAAGACTTAGCTAGGTTGAACAATTAGAGGAGGAGCAACTAACAAGTGAAAATGTTTCAAAATACACATTTCCTAGGTTGCATACATAGTCCCAAAATGGTGTAAAATTTGTCATTTTAAGAATAGTGGTAGTTTCAAAACCTCCATGAAGGTTAATGAAGTTATCACATAAGTTTTGTCATGAGCCATAAGACTTTGTGACTTAAAAGGTTTAGATTTGTATTTTAAAAATTTTACACTTATGAATGGTTTAGAAAGTAGCAAACAAAAAAATGGGTAGTAAAATGGGTCTATGCATGTTATTATTATTTGGAGGTCCTTTCATCATCATTAGATTATTTTTTGGAAATGTGGAACTATGTATTTTAGGTGCATAAAATAAACCATAGAAAGGATTTTAATTTGACAAAATAATCAATCAAGGGTGCACAAAGGATTTTGGCCAATATATATGGATATGGTAGCTAGATCTATCTAACTATGGCAAGAGGTATCTAGAAAGTAGGAAACTATGATTTAAGATCAAGGGAAAGTCTAAGTATGATAATAATTTGTTTAAGTGGAGACTAGGGAAATCATGCATTTTTAGTAGAGGTTCCTAGAATTACACTAGAACATGTTAATTAAAGGGATAGCTTATATAGTGGAGAGTATTAATATGCACAAAAGATATGACAATAATATAAGCCATTTATGATGTGCAAGAATAGACTGAAGAGTAAGACAAAAAATATATAAATAAAAGCTAGAACATAACTAGTATCGCATCAGATAACAAATTAAATCAAAATAAAATGGTCACTACACACAAACTATACATAAAAAAAGATATTGAAAACCATAACAAAACAATTCTATTAATCTGTATTAACACATTAAACTAGATTTTATTACATATAAGTGTTATTTATAGTCTTTTATAATTTTGTTGTCTCTTCACATTCCAGCCTTTTGAGATATAAAAAGAAAGACTCTTCACATTATTTTAATACCTAATTAGGCTTACAAGGCCAAATACATACAAAATAGAAAATCATGCACTTCACACATGTGCTCATTTCATATACTTCAAAATTTTAGCAAGCTCCATTCTTTCCCAAACTTAAATATTTGTTTCATCTTGAGAAAAGTTGTAAGCTGATCTAAATTGAGTTGAAAACATAAATAATAAATAAAATTCATAGTTATCACTTCAGGTGCCATTTACCAATTTTCACCCTTTGTGCACTACTTATCTGCCCTTTTAGGTTTTCAACTAAGTATCATACTATCCTACCACCCTTTCATGTTTTCAATATACTAGCATAACTAGGTGGCAAACCTTTATATATTTTCAACCATTGTGGCCCTACTCCTAATGTTTATACTATCTTAAAAAAAATCAATATACTAGAAGTTACAAAAATGAAGTGTGTAAACCCTATTAATATAGCTAAGAGTATGTTTGGCTAGGTGACTAAGGAGGTTCTGGTTAGGTAGTTGCTAACCCACTAGCTTCTAATATATCCACTACCAAAGGTATTTTTAAGATTATGACTTTATGTCTATCTTCCTATTGTATTATTTTCCAAAGTTTTTATGGAATAATGAACTAGTGATCATCTATTATTTGTGCAATGGTTGAATTAACATGAGTGATATTTTTATTGAGAATTTTCTATTTGATTGACACTTCACATACCATGGCAAGTAGAAAGTTTAATGGTACTTGGATCATCATCATGTTTTTTAGATATTCATATTATATAATTAAAAGCAATGTCTTAACATTATATTGTTTTACTGAATGTCTAAGATGAGATCATCCAATCTATCTAAAATCCTCTAAGCTTAGATGGATAAAAAATGTTGTGCATTATTTCATTATGCCATACTTGTAGGTTTCATATGTAGCATCCCTAAAATATAGAAATTTTTTTAGTACAACACTAATTTTTTCCACAATTTCCATTTTATCCTCTAGTATGGCTTTAGCTTTGTCATCTATGATAAATTTAGGCTTCATAGTGGCCAAGGATTATTCAAATGTTGTCTCTAGTTTAGAATATCTTGGGATATCTTCTTAGCCTAATTCATAGTGGTGTCTAAGACCTACTCTTACTCATTAAGGAGTTGACACATGACCTCTATTTCTATCTTGAGATCTTATCCTTGTGTGCACAATGTTAGAACTTTTTGTGAAGCTCCCCAACACTTTGTGAGTTTTTTTAATAGAGTAATGAAATGTTTATCTTATAACATGACTTGATCACCTTGTACATTCATAACTAAGGTGGCTTAAACATTATTGATCAATTGCCTTGCATTTTATAACCTCTTTTCTGCTTCATCTTTTTCATACCATAACCTCTAGACTTATTGCTCAAAATTAGAGACCTTATATACAATTAATTCTTAGAAGGTGACTATTCCTTCAATATATTTGGAGAGAGATAGTTGGGTCATGTCTAACAATTTCTACATCATAGTGGTGGAAAATTTCATGGATGTGGTTACAGATGTCATTGGAGAAGGTGTGAATTGAGCAAGTGAAAGAAAGAAATTAGTCTTCCATGTTGATGTATTATTGATATCCCATAGCCATTGGCTAGATATATATGTTACTTCTTCAGTGACCTTAATGTGAGTTGTAGTTACTACCTCTACCTATGCTTGTGCATCCTTGAGCTCCTTGGCATGGGTTGTTGCTACTACCTTGGCCTTGGTGTTGAATTTAGCTTGCACTTTATCTTCTTCTTTAGCTTTATCTTGATAATCAGCTTGGGCTTGGGCTTTAGATTTAACATCTATCTCAACCTTAGCTTTGGCTTCAGCTTCAACCTTAGCTTTATATTTTTTCTCTTTTTATTTCTATTACATAAATTGTTCCTCTTGTTTTCACCTTTTTTCTTCCTCTTACTATTTATTCTTTGCCATCGCTTCTCCATATTGCTTATGCATAGTTTAGGGTTCCTTAGCTTTATTATTTATGTATACAACTTCTTCAACTTACTTCCATGAAGGATCTAATTCCTTATATTTACTTTGTTGCTTAGCATTTATAGTTTGATGCTTCTATTGTTGACTTTGTGCAACTTCCTATTGTGTGTCTTATGGTGTTATTTCTTGTTCTTATGTTTCCTTGGTCCTTTATTCCTATTTCATCTCCTTAATTTAAAGTGTACCCTGTGTAGTTTTTAATCCTCTAGTTCCTTATTCATAGTTATATCCATTGGTTCCTCATACCCTTCAAACTCATTTTTGGATTTGGTTTGCTCAGGTGATTTTGCTTCACCCAATTGATCTTTTTATACCAACTTATTTCTCTTGGATTTCACTAGAGGTTTGAAGGTCTACTTTTATTTCTTTGCACCTTGGGGATGAGTTTATTTTTGAGATGGATAAGAATTGTTTCCACTAATTTTTTTTTAGTTTCATCAAAATACATAATCCTTTCTTGCATTATTTTTGATGGCTTAGGAGTTAGATGTGTGTGTGGCTCCCTAAACAAGGTTTTTTTAGGACTATCTTATATAGATAAATCCACTACATGTATAGTGGATGATACCAATTATAGTTTTTTTGAAACATTTTCAGTCTTCAACTTATGTTGAGCTTCTTCTTATCTTAAAGTATCAAATAGGATAGAAGGAGGTGGTTGAGTAATATCAACCCAAAGGTCTTGTCTTACCTAGTTTCGCACTTGGAAAGTGTGCATTACTTTTTGAAAAAAAGATCATCCTCCTATACATCATAAACCTATTTATTTTATGTCTTCCAAAATTGATTAGAACACTTCCCATTATTTTAACCTTATCTTAGGTAGGTCACACTCAACATCTATTCATAGAACCATGTGATGCTTGATCCATGACTTCATTTTCTAGGTTCTTTTATTTGGTAGAGGTGGTGAGGCTTTATACATAGGTGTTTTCCTCTTTATTTTATTTTATTTTTTATAGAGATTTTAGCTATGACTACTATGTTGGTTGTACTTATATATTTATGTGTTGTTTTGAAGGTACTTTCTCTACTTGTGTTTATTGCACCTACAAAAGGATGGCTTGCAAAAGAGGCACTGACATCATAACTAGGGATTTTTACCGATATAATTCAACCTTAACTTCAACCATAAAAATTAAAAATGGAATTGGAGTGATAATTAGGGTATTTAATTCATAAACCTCAATTTGTATGCCATTATGCATTTTGGTAATTGAAATATGTTGTCCCAAATACTACATTGCATCTTGGGGAATCCTAAGGTATGATCAAATCAAGGCTAAGTCTTCTAGACACCATGCATTTAATCTCCATAATTTCTCATAATAATATATTATTTTATTCCATGCAATACTTTTGAAGGCATTATTAGGCCAAAATTTAGGAGTTACATTCACTATCTCTAGTGTAGACTTCTATTATGTGAGACACAATAACAAGACTAAAAAGTAGTATTGAAAGGTCTATGTGGTTATCACAAGTACCTTTTATATATTTGTGGTAAGCTCAGCTACCAAAACATCAGGCTAATTAAAATCCTCAAGTAGCTTCATAATCAGATAGGCAATGTCAATGATGTCTATTATCACTTGTTTTACTTGCTTTGTGATTTGATAGAATATTTTAGTGAAACATTGCACCATGATGTGTAATGAAGCATCCTCAATTAAATAAATATGAATTCCTTTCCCTACCCTAGTGGTATATTTTTCTCTAATATTTGAGTGGATTAGTGGTTTTATAGACTTATATGGCATGAGATATTTATGATGATTAGGTAGACTAGTTGCTCATGACATGGTGTGCATATTAACCCAAATTGTAACATCTTGATCTAAATAGATATCTACCTAATTATACCTACTTGTAAAAATAATCATAACATCATCTAACTACCCAAATTTAGGCATCTTAAGTAATCATCTAGTGTTATAGCCTCACAGTGGATGTTGTAGTGTTAGGGTTCCTACTTGTGATATTCCTTGAACATCTTAGGTGAATATAGTTATTTTTGTCATGTATATGAAGTCAAATGGATATAGATCATTATATTTAGTCTATCAAATCCCTATCACAATTCCCATTTCCTCTTTTTGGGTATCTAATAGTAGAATTAATAGCTAACCTATATCCATGACTCGATGAATAGTTTGGGTTAAACAATTGTTTTGAGTAATTGCACTCTAGTTTGAAATATGTTCATGAATAGATATTCAAAAGGATAATCATAGAATTATATTTTTATCTTAATGTTGTAATGTTTGATCATTGTCCATACCCTTCTCTTTTATAGCTATCTGGTTCCCAATTTCATATCATCACCTCTTTTGAATGCATTGATTATGTGCACATGATTATTCCCTTTCTAATAAATATTAGATGATAGAAATCACCTTGGTAGAGAAATTTTTTGCCTATGATATTTAATTTAATTTTGGGGTATTTTTATATATTAGTAGTTGTCATTTCATTTAATCAATTTGTTTTATGCATCCGCTTGTCATTTTATTACCAAATCTACTTCAAAATTGATGCAATATTTTGAAAAACCATGGAATTAATGGTCTAAATTTATCATTGGAATTATTCTCATTGTACCTATCTTGTTTCCACCTTCCTAGACTTAATTATAATGTTTGGTGTAGTTGTGTCTAGTTCTACTTAATGATTTGTCTCAGGGATGTGATCATATCCTATAATGATAACTAGTTTTTGGTGGTTGAAATGTGTTGTGTAATAATGAGCACACTATACAAAAGTTCTAACCTAAGAAAACAAAATAAAAAACAAACAACATTATATGAAATCCTAAATACATTTTTCTACTCAGGACCCACTCAATTTTTTTAGTAGAATGATAGAGATTGAAGATGATATGGCTTAAGCCTATAACCATTTATTTATCTTGGTAATATAGTTCTATATAAATATTTCAACACTATGGTACCCTATGGTGATACTATTGTCACTTGAACTTACACCCCTTGAGGATATGATTCATCTCTCCTCACTCAATTGGCATAATGGAAAGACCTTAGGGCTATGGGTGACCCAAATTTGAGATGAGTCTCTATATTAGGGCTTGTTCCCTTGATGTACCACTTCCACACACCATAACCACACTTACACTTATAAGGAAAAGGGTTAGGAAGCCTATATTAAATGTAGCTAAGGAGATCATGCACCAAATTTATTCTCTACTCACACAAATTATGATGCACTTGGAACCAAAGGGAAATCTACACATACACTTAATCAAACTAAAATCTCCTCTTCTAAATCAATGTTTCAAGCATGGGATCTTAAAGAGAGCTTAGAATAATAGGACTATAAAATAGGTCTTATATAAAAACTAATGAATATATTACTTACTATACTTTAAATCCACATCAGACACTTCTTACTAAACTACAAAAAAGAGTTTTCAAACTACATAAGGCATTAGGAAGGAAACATGTCAAGGTAAGCCAACATACACTTACACAAGACCAAAAACCATAACATGCACTTAGTGAAGTCATAAATGAGGTAAAAATATCATTCTCATTAGTTCAAGGCCAAAAATGAGTAGGGATTCCCATACTCAGGTGGAGAGATCCCTGTAAAATCCAAAAAAACTAGTACATATAGAAATTATGAGAAGAGAGAGAGAAAGTGAATCTCAAGAGTCACAAGGACACTTTTCAAGAAATAAGGAGTTAAAATAGAAATAAAATCATGAATAAGACAATTATTATAAGGAATACAAGGACAAATGTCTCCTAAGTCATCAAACTCTTCCAAATGGCATAGATGCTCTCTTACTTGCATATGAAATTACCCTCATGATTTTCCTTCATTAGACTATTTCATAGTTGAATAAGGATATGTATAATGGTTGATATAATAATGAGGGGTTCATGATAAGTATCCATAGGTATTTGAGTGGTCCCTAATCATCCATATCCTTATGGCCAGGAGTAATCATCCCTATCAGTTACAAATGACTCTTTCTCATGCACCCCTCACACTTGGCACTCAAAATGATTATAATTATTCAATAAAATCCATAAAAAATTATTAAATCCACTTTTCAAGAGTCTCCATGTCATTATATTCATCAAGAAAGCCTCAAAAGGCTTCCCAATTGGAGTTATCATCTTTTTCACTAAGTGATCATTGCTTGCTCACTAGACTGGCTAAGATGAGGAAGATGGAAGGCATACCTAATAGATGAGATAGCTAAATATATTAACATGGATACCTAAAAAAATTCCCAATATCTCTCCTAAAGTTTATTACATCATTTTAAGCATATCCACACCTATAAAACACTCAAAATTGTTAAATAAAGCCCTGCTGTACACCATCCATATAAGTGTAGTACAACTTAAATGTATGGGGAATATCCCTGAAGATTAATTTATAATTTATATTTATTTTCATGGTCACTTTACCCCTTATTGATACTATGTTTTCAATATCTTTCCAATCAGATCCTTAGAGAGGGTTTGCAAGGGTTTTAGAGTAGTTTGGACTCTTAGCCTTTGTTCATAAAGGTATTGCATTCAACCCCCCCCCCCAATTGATGATTATAATATAATATTATTCCCCTTAACACCTCTAAATACTTTTGGGTCCGTTCATATCCTTAGAGGAGTTATAATCATTCAAACATAGCCACTCGAGCTCTTTTAGTATTTTACATAGGCATGTGTACACTTTAAGCCAAGAAATGGTTTCTTAAATAAATCCCCTACATCTCAGTAGCTTCAAAATATCTATTATCATCCTAAAAACATGTCTCAAACCATTATAATGATCATATTATGTTATAAATGCAATTGACTTACCATTTGCATTAGGCTTAAACCTTGTTGCATCAGTTTGCCTATAACCAAAGGATCAAAATGACCTTATTGATGTTTTATTTAAATCCATATAGCTTGGGAACATCTATAAACATTACAAACACATGTTCCAATGGTTTATAGATCCCTACAATAGATATAAATAATGATGACCTATTTTTTGGACTCTAGGTCAAAATCCTATCTTTAGGCATGTTTGTAAACCTAGCAACCTAAACCCTCTTGCATGGTTATATCCTACCATGAGATGTTAATAATGTTTTTATAGGTGATATAAATCTTTAAAAACCTTCAAAATATTCCCAAACAACTCTTTGGTCATCTTTCAACACATTTCTCTTCAAAGCTGCAAGTTTTGAGCATGAGGAAAGTGTTATACCTCTGAGATAGAATAAAGGGGTGTTACCCTATTTTAAAATCAATACTAGGAATTTTAGAGGGTTATCCAAGAGTAAAATATGAAATTTAAAAAAAATTATACCCTATTTAGATCATATGATCCCTAACCTACTCAAAATACAAGGTAGAATTTTCATAGGTAGATTATGCAGAGGTGATTTGCAAGTAGAATCTCTGATGCATGGTTGGGGCCTACATTTGCTTGATTTGAGATTCTAATAGCCTATTCAGGTTACCATCATCATTATTAATTTTTTCTAGTCTATGTTCCCCATTTTGACCTCTCATGGATCACTCATATTCCTATTTGATATATGTCTGCTCAGCCACAGTTGATTGTGACTATGTTTTGCTTGAAAATGGACCCTTGTAGGTTGTTTATCATGAAGCAAGATTGGAATAGTGTTTAAAAACTTATCAAGAGTCACTTTGGGTCACTTATCCATCTTTTTTATGCCTCCTTTATATGTTATTTGATACATTTATGTGATATCACTTCATATAAATCACTTAATATGGTGGTAAGTCTTTATATATTTTCACCTTGAGAGTCTAGAAGTAATTTGGAGCTTATTCTTATAGATAACACTAATCAATTTTAGTGTGTGAAAGTATGACTTAAGGTTATTCAAACTCATGTCCCTTGAACTTTCCAATTTCCCTCTCTTTTAAGAAGATACCCTCATGGTAGGGCTACTAGATGGATTTCTTAAGGTTTAACAATAAATCATCTCTCATACCTATCCAATATTGTTAAAAACATAGATTTATCTATTTTTCCATCTTAGGGACAAGTTCCTAAAACTCAAATTGTCTATTTGAGATGGTTTCTCAATGCTTAGTGGGCTACAAAAGGATTAGTCATGCTCACCAACCTATCAATTTGCTTCATAGACCTTATGAAGACTAACACCTACCACCTATGCCTCCATACAAACCTCTAGACCCCTGTTGGACACTTGTAAGTGTGTGTTTTTGAGTGTGACGCAAATTTCTTGTCACTTTGGTTTCACTAACACAACTTTGAGAGAGACTTTTAAAAATTAGTTTTGGTTGATTATTCTTGACTCTAGAGCACATTTGAAACCTTTCCATGTTCCTCATAGTGCATTCAAAGTCTCTTCCCACACATAGACCTGATTATTCCCTTAAGCAAGTTTTAGGCCTAATAAGGCATTAGGATATTAGGCTCCCTTTAAAACTTGTTTATAATCTCTTTTATTTTTCACAACTTCAAAGGCTTTCTACACCTACAATAAAATTCTTTAGATGAACTCAAAAGACAACAGAGTTCTTTATGAAGGAAGGAACTAGTCTGCAAGCATAAACAAGCCAAGAAGAGTCTTCTTGAGTTCATGAAACTCAAAATCTAAGAATACAATGTAAAACATATGGAGAATCCTTATACAACCTTGAGAAACACATCAAATAGCCAAACCTATTAGATCAAAGCAAAATATTTAGAAACAAGCTCATATAGGGACCCCTCATGGATAAAAAAGCATAAGAAGCTACCTTTATTTTTAACAATGGTTAATAAATGAATATCCATTAAAATATAGCTTATTTACATGTATTTGAAGCTAACTAATACCCCTTTTAACTCCCAAGATCACTTCTCCCAAATCCATCTATATGGACTGCACCTAGCATTTAAAGTTGGCCTATCTTGGTTTGTGAAGGCAAGAAAGAAGGAAAAGAAGAAAAAATTGATCTTTATAGATTTGTCTCTACAAAAAAATCATATGGGAGACTTCAATAATCTCAAGAGACACTATACCCATGTTTTTACCTAAAGATGGACTCTCCAAGTCCGTATAAGTGCCATTAAGAGCCTATTTTTTTAGGAGATTCCCCTATTATAGTGCATGAAACTACTTATTTTATACATATGACCATTTATTGACATTTTATGACATCATACATGTCATAATACTCCTTTTTGACAATCACTTCCATGAGAAAAGTCTATATAAGTCATTTAATGAGCCCAAAATGTGACCAAAAGACACTTTTGGCATATGAAACATGGCAAAGGGTTAATACATGACTTAGGGACACCTTATAGCACTTCAACACCCATATTAGGACATTCCTAAAATAATTGTAGACTTTGACCATTTTTTACCATATTTGACCATGGTTTACTTTTTAATACTAAGTAAGGACAAGGGAGTTAGGTTTATACCAAGGCTAGATAAGGATAGGTGAGATGTTCAGACTAGCATGAGACCCCTATAAGACATATAGAAACCCATAAAAAGATTTAATATTTATGTGTTGACCTAATTTGAGGAAAATTCAAATTTTGTCCATATCTTTGGTAATTTCTAGGGGTAACATACTTGCTCTGTTAAAGATCACTGGCCTTATCCTATCCATTATGTAAAGGGAGTTAGATAAACTCTAAAAATAACAATAATAGACCTTGAATTGACTAACAAGATAGATGATTGACCTCAACACATAAATAAAAGATAACACACACAATACAAAGGAAAGAAACACACACACACATAATACAAAGGAAAGAAACACACACACACACTTATGCCAACAAGACACTTATGAAACACAACAAAACATGAAGCAAACTACTTATGTGCATCTAACCAAATTTACCTCCCTCCTAGATCAAAATGAAATGTTTTTGAATCTTCTTCTTCATGAGGTATGTTAAGATGCCAAGCATGTTTTTTATTGAATGGAGTACTAGATGACTCATGCTTCCTTCTTGTTCCTTGGCTTGGCATGTCTTTCTATGGAGTCATCTCAAACAAGTCTCCAAGGTAGACAAACTATTATTGACCTTGGAAACATACCTCATACTGTTGTTCCTTTGTCTCATCATGGCAGACTTGCATCTTCGAAAATAAAATAAATTCTTGAATGTATATATCTTCTTGAAAGGTTTCATTATTCTTCTCTTTTATTTCAACCTCTTTAAACCCTATAATAAGCTTTGTATCATGGCATTCTAAGATTGTTTCTTGTTTAAAGTCCTTCTTGATGTTTGTGGGAGTAGCTTCACATGTGGTTCCTTATAAATCTTCACCTTGATCCATATTAGGGGAAACAACCTTGAAATCATGTTTAAATTCTAATGGAGATGCTTCTATTTTACATTTAGAATCAATCTTCAACCCATCCTCAAAATCCCCATAGTCATCATAGATTTCTCTATCATGGTTCAAAGTCTCTTGATGGTGATACCTATTAAAACATACTTGTTCCTCAATAGCTTAGGCTTTCTTTCTTATAAGTCTTGCCTTCTCACAATATTCATATTCTTTGAACATTTTCATATAAGTATACCCCATATCTTCATGATGCAATGGAAGATTTACCTCTTTGATCTTTGTTTCCTCAACCTTAAGAGTCACAATTAATTCATTTGAAACCTCCTCTTACTCATTTCCAACATCTCCATAGTTATCATAAATAGGAGACTCAAAATAATAAAACACTTCCTCTTTAGTATTTGGGACCTCTTGAAAGACTTCATATTGTATCTCCCTTACCTTAACCTCCTTTCTCTCTTCAAGAGCTGCAATGTTTTCAAGATCCTTATCTCTTTTGGTGATGCCAAGATTAGGCATCTCAAAACTAAGAACTTTAGCCCAAGAAGGCTTCCAATGAGCACTGTATTCTTCACCATTAAAATCTTTTTTTTATTCAATAAAATAATCCACATTAGGTCTCCATGTTATAGGCCCTCCAAGATAAAATGTGATAGAATAAGGGTAGAATGGACTAGTTGGAGGAGGTGGGAAATAAAGGCCAAAGTCAAAACCCACTTCATTTCTCATATGGTTTTCTTTAAGTGCCTCAACAGCATCCACTTGGTCTTTAACCCTCTCAATCAAGTTTTCACTCCTATTTTTGATGGGTTTAATGACTTCATTAGCTTCAATATTATCTTGGATAGATGAGAGATTCTACATTTTGAGTTCTAATTATGTTCTCTTGAAATAGATTCTGTTGGGGGGAAATAAGATCTTCATTAGGAAGGGAAGTAAAAAAAGTTTTGATGAAGGGAAAAAGGCTTCTTGAGGAGGGGTGGGAGGGATTTTAGTAGGTTTATATTTCTCTTCACTTTCAACTTCTTTACTTAGACATTCTTTATCCTTCTTTCCACAATATGCCACTACTTATTTCCAACATGGGAAGCTAGGCCTATAGAGTTATTCATGAGTCTAAGATGCAAGTGGAAGGGTAAATTATTGGCTAAGGAAACTTGTGATTTAATTGGGCTTAGAATATTGTGTCCAACTTGGGAGGTCACACTTAGGAACATCATTTCTATTGCCATGATAGATTGCATTAAATGATGGTTTACCAACTCAATCTCTTGTCAATATGGGACTCTAACATCATTCATCTTCTCTCAAAATCTTCTCCAATTTAGTTATGATATAGATAAACTTGATCAATAATGGTGTCCTTATTCCTTTGTCTTCTCTCTTGGATGGAATTACAAGAAGGTAAACTTTAGGGAATACATGAAGGACTTGGGGCATTTTGAAGCATGATTGGACTAGTATTTTGAATGGGTATAGTTGACACACATGAAGGATGATATGAGGTTTATTGGAGCTGATAAGATTGATCTAGTTCATGGTATTTAAACCTCTCTTCTATGTGAAAAATCAAACCACAAATATCAAGTATTTTATCTGTAAGACCTTTCCAATTAGCTTTTTCAATGGGCATCCATTCTCTCTTGACTAGCTCTAATGTATTTCTCACTTTATGGATGGAATTATTAGGGATCCCTTGAAGACATCCTCTTAGAGTTTCAAACTCCAACATATACCTTTCATAACCCAAAATTTATTATTTGAAGGTGGAAATGGAATATTTGGAGAAATGATTAGGTTGATTAGGAATAAGACAATGAGAAGACTGACTATAAGACTGGTAAGGATCATGACAAGATTGACCAAGGACTTGTTCATATTGATAGGTGATGGGACAAGATGGATATGCTTCACTAGATTGTGTAAAAACAAAGTCAACACCAAAACCAATTGTGGATCATTTATTATAAGTGTTAGAATAAGAAATAACCTCAATTAGAGTACCTGATCTATTTAACTAGTAGATTTATGCTTGGATTTGCCATTGGTGCTAAGTAGAATTGCCTTTAAAGGTAGATATCTTGAGAAAACCAAAACTCATTAAGGAATGGAATTTTTAGTCCCATCAGATGTGCCAAAAAAATTTGTCACTTGAACTTGCACCCTTTAAGGAGATTATTTAGCTCTCCTCATTCAAATGGCACAATGGAACACCTCAGGGTTATGGGTGACCCAAATTTGAGGTGAATCTCTAGATTAGGCTAGTTCCCTTGATGTACCACTTCCACACACCAAAACCACACTTATATTTATAAGGAAAAGGGTTAGGAAGACTACACTAAACCTAGCTAAGGAGGTGATGCACCAAATTGATTCTCTACTCACACCACTTGCAATTCACTTAGAACTAGAGGGAAACCTGCACATATACTTCATCAAATTGAAATCTCCTCTTCTACATAAATGTTTTAAGTATGGGGTCTTGAAGAGAGACTATACTAAGAGGAATAAGAAATAGGTATTCTAGAAACACTAATGAATATAACACTCACTATACCTTCATCCGCATTAGACACTTCTTGCTGACCTACAAAAGAAAGTTTTCAAACTACATAAGGCACTAGGAAGGATAACATGTCAAGGTAACCCAACATACACTTGCACAAGAAAAAAAATGATAGCATGTAGTTAGTTAAGTCATGAATGAAGTAAAAATATTATTATCATTAGTTTAATTCCATAAATGAGTAGGGATTCCCATACTCAGGGGGAGAGATCCCTATAAAATCCAAAAAAGCTAGTACATATAGCAATTGTGAGAGAAGAGAGAGAAAGTGAATGTCAAGAGTCACAAGGACACTTGTCAATTAATAATGAGTTAAAAAATCAATATAATTAGACATAAGATAGGCCCTATAAGGAATACATGGATAAATATCTCCCAAGTCATCAAACTCATCCAAATGGCTTAGATAATCTCTTGCTTGCATATGAATTTACCCTCATGATTTACCTTCATTAGAATATCTCAAATAAATAAGGACATGTATAATGGTTTATATGAGAAGGAGGAGTTACTGAAAATCCTCCATAGGCATTGGAGTGATCCCTAATCATCCATATCCTTCTGGTTATGAGTAATTATCCATAGTAGTCAAAAATGACTCTTTCTCATACACCCCTCACACTTGGCACTCAAAATTATTCCAATTATTCAATTTAATATATGAAAAAGGAGGAATTTAATCTTTTAAGAGTATCCATGTCATCATATTCATCAATAAATCCTCAAAAGGCTTCGTAATTAGAGTTATCATCTTTTTCACTAAGTGATCACTACTTGCTCACTAGACTGGCTAAGATGAGGAATATTGTATGCATAATTATGAGACTATATAGATAAATATATGAATATGGAGACCTAAAAAAATCCTAATCTCTCTCCTAAATTTTATTGCATCATTTGAAGCTTCTCCACACTAATAAAACACTTGAAATTGTCAAATAAAGCCATGTTGTACACCATCCATATAAGTAGTATAACTCAAATGCATGGGGAGGAGCCTTGAAGAGTATTATATAATTTAAAATTAGTTTCATGGTCACTTTAACCATTTTGGATTCTAAATTTTCAATATATTTCCAATTGGGTCCTTAGAGAGGGTTTGTGAGGGTTTTAGAGTAGTTTGGACTCTTAGCCTTTGTTTATGAAGGTCTCATATTTACCCCACCCCCACCAAATTGATGATTTTTATAGCACTTTAGTGACCCCCCTAACACCTCCAAATATATTTTTGTCACATGGATAGCCCTATAGGAGTTATAATCATTCAAACATGGCCACTCGAGCTCCTCTAGTAGTCTACATAGCCCTGTGTGCACTTTAAGCCAATAAATGGCTTCTTAGAGGAATACCCTACATATAAATAGATTAAACATATCTATTATCACCCTAAAAACATGTATAAAACAATTATAATGATCATCATATGTTATAAATTCAATTAAACTACCATTTTCCTTAGGCTTAAACCTTGTTCCACAAGTCTACCTGTAACCTAAGGCTCAAAATGACCTTCTTGGTATTTTATTTGAATCCATATAGCTTGTGCACATTTTTAATAATTCCACACACATGTTCCAATGGTTTTTATATCACTAAAATAGATATAAATGATGATGACCTATTATTTGGGCTCTACGTCAGAATCTTATCTTTAGGCCTATTTGCAAACATAGAAAACTAGACCCTCTTACTTGGTTATATACTACCATGAGATATTCATCATGTTTTAATAGGTTATATACATATTTAAAAACCTTCAAACTAGGCCCAAATAGTACTTTGGTCATCTTTCAACAATTTATTTTCAAAGCTACAAGTTTTGAGCATGAGGAAAGTGCTCTGCCTCTAAGATAGAACAGAGGGGTATTACCCTATTTTTTCATTAAGAATAGGAATTTTAAAGGGTTTTCAAATATTTAAGGATTATATGTAAAAAACATCAACCCCTAGTTATGTCATATGACCCCTAACCTACTCAAAATCCAAGGTAGACTTTTCATAGCTAGATTGTGCAGAGGTATTTTGCAAGTAGGCTATGTGATGCATGGTTGGGGCCTTCATTTTCTTGATTTGAGATTCCACTATCATATCTATGTTTCCATGATCATTATGAATGTTTTAATGTATCTATTCTCATTTTTACCTCTCATAGATCACTCATATTATTCTGTGATCTTTATCTGCTCAATCATAGTTAACTGTGACTGTGTTTTCCCTAAAAATGGACACCTGTAGGTTGTTATCAATAAGCAAGATTGAAATAGTGTTTAAAAACTTATCAAGAGTCCCTTGGGGTCACTTTTACATCTTTTATATTCCTCCTTCAGATGTTATTTGAGACATTTGTGTGATTTTATTTCATATAAATCACTTGGTATGGTGGCAAGTCTTTACATATTGTCACCTTGAGAGTCCAGAAGTCATTTGGAGCTTATTCCTACATATAACACTGAGCAATTTTAGTGTGAGAAAGTATGACTTCAGGGTCTACAAACTCATGTCCCTTTAACTCTCCAATTACCCTCTCTTTCAATAAGATACCCTCATAGTATGGCTACTAGATGGAGTTCTTAAGGTTTAATAAGAAATAATCTCTCATACCTATCCAATATTGTTAAAAACATAGAGTTCTTTATTTTTCCATCTTAGGGACAAGTTAAAAAAACTTAGATTATCTATTTGGGATTATTTCTCAATTCCTAATTGGATACTAAAGGATTAGTCATGCTCATCAATCTCTCAATTTACTTCACAGACCTTATGAAGACCAACACTTGCCACCCATGCCTCCGTAAAAACCTCTAGACCATTGTTAGACACCTGTATGTGTGTGTTTTTGAGTGTGATGTATATTTCTTGTCACTTTAGTTTCACTAGAAAAAATTTGAGAGAGACTTCTTCAAATTATGTTTAGTTTATTTTTCTTGACTCTATAACACATTTGAAACATTTCCATCTTCCTCATAGTATGTTCAAAGTCTCTGCCCACACACAGACCTGATTGTTCCCTTAAGCAAGTTTTAGGCCTAATAGGCCATTAGGAGATTAGGATCCCTCTAAAACTTGTGTAAAATCACTCTAATTTTTCACAACTTCAAAGGCTTTCTACACCTATAATTATATTCTTCAGATGACCTCAAAAGATAATAGAGTTCTTTATGAAGGAAGGAACCAATCTACAAGCATAAACAAGCCTAGAAGAGGCTTATTGAGTTCATGAAACTCAAAAATCCAAGAATACAATGTAAAACCTATATATATTCCTTAAAAAACCTTTAAAAACACATGAAATATCCAAACCTATCAAATCAAAGAAAAATATTTAGAAATAAACTCATATAGGGATCCCTCATTGATGCAAAGGCATAAGAAGCTACTTGACTTATTAATAATGGTTAATAAAGGATGATAAATTAAAATATGACTTATTTCCATGTATTTTAATCTGATTAAGACCCCTATCAAATCCCAAGATCACTCCCCCCAACTCTATCTGTACAGACTGCACTAAGCATTCAAAGTTGGCCCTTCTTGGCTTGTAAAGACAAGAAAGAAGGAGAAGAAAACAAAATTTATCCTTATGAATTTTTATCTACACACAAATCATAGGGAATACTTTAGTAAGATCAAGAGACATTATTCCCATGTTTTCACTTGAAGATGAACTATCTGAGTCCATACAAGTGCCATTAAGAGCCCATTGTTTAGGATATTCCCCTATTTTAGTGAATGAAACTACTTATTTTCTACATTTGACAATTTTATAACATTATATAACATCATACATGTTTTAATCCTACTTGGTGACAATTTATTCCTTGAAAATTCCATACAAGTCATTTATTGAGCCCACGATGTGACCAAAAGACACTTTTGGCATATGAAACATGGCAAAGGGTTAATACATGACTTAGGGACACCTTAGAATACTTCAATGACTCTATTAGAACATTCCTAAAAAAACATTTATCCTTTTACCATGTTTTACCATAGTTTATCAAGGTTGAGTTTTCAAGACTAAGCAAGGACAATGGAGATAGGCTCACACTAAGGCTAGAACAAGGATAGGTGAGATGTTCAGACTAACATGAGACCCCTATAAAAGATATGGAAACCCTTAAAAAGTTTCAATATGTAGGGGTTGACCCAATTTTAATAAAATTCAATTTTTTTCAATAGATACTTCATTAAATTCCTAGGGTCCTTTCCATCTTATGCATAGATTTTTAGGGAATGCTTTAAATCTACTCTTGTAAAGAAATACTACTTGGTCTAGGTAAAATTGCTTAGATTGTAGGTTACAGTCATGCCATGATTTTTGAATTTTTTTGTTGATCTATTATGCCCACTATTCTCTTCATCTATTTTATTCTATCCTAGTGAAATCCATCAGGCATGCCCTTAATGAATCTTGATCTCCTAATCTCATGATCATCACAATGTGTAGAGTAGGCATAATATATTCCATAGGCATTACTGCCTTAATGTCATATATAAATTGGAATGGAGTGAACCTAGTAGCTCTCTTATAATGTGTTTTATATGTCAATATAATTGTATGAATTTGATCCTCCCAATCATATTTATAAACATTACAAATTTTTGCTAACATCTTGCCCAAAACTTTATTAGATGTTTCTACCTATCCATTAGCCCATGGGTGGTAAGCCATGCTTTTATGGTGAAATATCATGAACTCTTCAATGAGAGTCTTAATATTATTATCGATAAAGTGCATGCCTCTATCACTTACCAACTTAACTGGACATTAAACCTCATGATAATGTTTTCATATAAAAACTTTCCCACATCCTTTGCACCATATCTTAGAGTGGTAGCAACTTCTAACCATTTTGTGAAATATTCAGTTATAGTGATAATGTCTTTGGCATGAATCATTTACTTAGGAGAGTTATATGCTCAAAAAAATCAGTTATGTATTACTCAAAAGGTTATTCCAAAATAATATGTACTAAAGGCATTTTGTCTCATTGGTTGGGCTTTCCCATTCTTTGACAAATGTCACAGTGTTTAATAACTCTATGTGTATCCTAAAATAGCATAAACCACCACACACCACTCTGAAGTATTTTCCTCATACTAGCTTCTCCTTCAAATTTATCTCCTAAAATACCTTGATGAGCCTATTTAATAAGTTATAGTCACTCATGCTCTAAAGATACCTTGCATAATACTTCATCTTTACCAAGCTTAAATAATCCATTAATGAGGCTATATGGTATGGCTTTGGTAACCATCTATTTCTTATCCCTCTAAGTATAAAGTTTAGGAAAAGTTCCTTGTTCTAATAAATTTTCAATGTCCTCCATGTTATTAGGAACTACATAAGTTCTAAATAAATGTGCATCAAGGGATTCATCTTTGAGTTCATATAGTTCCTCCCCATTATGAAGTCAACAGATATGACCTGGTCTTGCATTCTCCCATATTAGCTTAACATTAATCTATAATTGAAATTTCTAAAATAATATTAACCACCTTGATATTTGTCCTCTTAACATTATTTTATTAACTAGGTATAATAATTCTTGGTGATCCATGAAGAACTCAAAAAGAGTAGCCAATAAGTAATGCCTAAACTTTTACAATGTAAACACCATGACTATTGTTTATCCTTTCTCCCTCTATGGTTGTGTAGTTCTTTTTCAAAACTAATAATTTCATGATATCAAAATGTATTGGGTGGTCCAACCCACCTTCACATGTTTACATTAAGATATCTCTGAATACATTTATAGAAACATCCACATGTGTGTGGAATGGCTTCATCCAGTTATTAAATACTAAGATGGGTGCTATTACCAACCTCTTATTTAAATCAATGAATTTTGTTTGACATTTTGGGTTCCATTCAAATTTGGTATGTTTTCATAGTATATTCTCCATGGATGTTGATATAGTTGCATACCCTCTTATAAACTTCCTATAATATTTGGTATGACCAAGAAAGGTGTGTACTTAAATTGAGTTATTAGGAGGTGGCATTTTTTCTATAATATCAATTTTAGTTGGTTCAACCAAAATTCCATCTCTGCACACAACATGACCTAGTAAGACACCAAAAGGTGTAAACAATAAACATTTCTATAAATTTAAGTCAATGTGCAAAGCCCAACACTGATCTAGCATCAATATTGGTTTTGACAAGAGTTCTTTAAACAAAGTGAATACTAACCAATCATGTAGATAAACTTCTAGGAAATAATTGAAGTATTTAAATGTATTTACCATATCTCTAAAAAATACAATAGGTGCATTATTTAAACCAAATGACATTACCTTGTATGAAAATGATCCTCATTCAATAGTGAAGTTTGTCTTAGCCCAATCCTCTTTAACAAATGGAATCTAGTAATATACACTAAAACCATATGTAAATGAATATACCTCATGCCCATCCATTGATTCAACTAATTCATCTATAAAAGGAATAAGAAATAGATCATTAACACAAGCATCATTGAGTGTGTAGTAATCCCCATGCACCCAAATTTAATCCCCATGAACCTAAATTTCCCCTTTTTTCTTAGGTTGAATAACCGTGGGACTCACCCAATCTACCTTTTCAACTAGATAAATAATTACAACTTATTGCATTCAATCTAGTTCATCCTTTACTTTGGTTTTCATATTAGGATTGATCTTATAGGGTCACTTTTTGATAGGGTACTCACATTTTTTTGAATCTATATGAATTTATCCTAGATATGGATCTATACTTTATACCTACAAAAATTTACTTAGAAACACATCTTGATAATCTCTTAATAGTTTTAAGGCCTCAAATATTTTCTCTTGTCCCCAGTAATATCCCATTATTAAAAGCTTAGGATCCACTTCTATCCCAATATTTTATTGATCATTTCTCAATGGTTCCTAATTTATCTTGCATGATCCACTAGGCATAGTATCTTACAAAATATATTTGCCTTTACATTATGAAACGTCAATATTGTGTAGTTTGTTCTATTCTATTTTCTATGTGATTTTCACTATTTTGGAATCCTCTTCACATTATGGCTCAAATAACCCTTCTAAATCAAGATCTCCATCACTATCATTATCACTATATTTTGTCAAATCATTATTCAGTATATTACATGGCTAAACCTAGAGTTATTATTTTTGGTTAGCTTTGTAATTTCACAGTGTGATATCTAATTCTTTCATATATTATTGATGATAGGATGATTTAGAAACATTTTTTAAATCTTATGTGCATTCATGACATAAAAAAATTTAATCTTATACAAAAAATTATGTAGTTGTGCATTATCATATTCAAACATAAAAGTTTGAATGAAATCCTGATAAAGTTGCATCTAATGTTTCATTTCCCTTATACACTCTTGATGCATATACCAAGATATTGGAAGAGGTGAAATGGTGTGACTGAATATGTGTGACAAGTATCATGAATCTACTCCTTGTGTGGTCTATATATCTATGCACTAATGGATGTGCAGTTCTAGACATTAACCTCTTAAAAGAAACTTTGTTCTAGTTTAATACTATATAGTATCTAAAACCTTGCATTAAAGACTTCTAAGGCATCCTCATAATTTATTTTTTAGTTTTTATGTATGGCCCACCATGTCATAGTAGTTTATTTTAGTGCATAGCTGAGTGTACAGGCCTGTTGTTTCACCTTTGGTACATGGTTTTCAAGCCCTAATTTGAATGGACCGAGATCCTCTATCACAAAATATTGAGGTATTTAGATTTAAAACACCATGCATAGATGTCAAAACTCATGATTTCTATAGGACCAATTAAATATGTGTGTATACAAGTCACCACTTATGGACGATGTAAAATCCTAGGGTAGAATTCCTTCTGAGGTTGGTTTAGTATATTCCATAATAGTTTCACTATTATTATATAGTAACTCTACCTTAGATCTTGTCAATAAACTTACTAAAAGATAAACACATTATTTGATGTGAACATATCTAACTAAAGACATTTTTATAATAGATTTGAATACTAGTGGTTGTTCTTGCTATGTAGTACTGGGTTTCCACTTTTGATATTCTATAATTATTACTCTATTTTGTCTTTCATCTATCCCCACTTTAAAATAACTATTGTCCCCAAAAGTATAAAGAGACTCTAGATCTTTAGGAATGATATATGATTATTTTTCATATTTATTTAAAGGTATGACTAATATTTTATCTTTCTCATGTACTTCTAAGTAATTATGCATAGTGTTAATAGTCATTTGACCATTATGGGCCATTTATTACTAATTAAGTTAGGGTAATGGGTCTTTAATATCTTCATTTCAATGACCTCAAAATACTATCACAATTTAAGCTCAACCACTTTAATTTAAACATTTTATAGTTGGTTAATGGGTTCAACTATGCCATAATTTGTTAAGCTCAATGTTATTGGACTGTAACTCAGAATTGGTTAACCAATAACCTCCCATGTTGAGTGGGGAATCATATTTATTGTACTCCCAAATTAAAATAGTACATATGGGATTTTATGTCCATATAACTCAATATCTATTAGCAAATCCAAATCCCAAGTCTTCTTGGTCTTAACATACCAAACTACTTTATTAGCCCTTTTTTGTCCTCATTGTACTCACTCTATAAGATTGTGTAGGATATTAATGATATTTTGGGATATATCCTAATTACTAGTGTAATGATTAGTTTCATTAGATTCATCAAAGTGGTCACAACACCTTATATCCATATTATCTTAACAATTTTCCCATACATTTGAGCATCAATAGCAATGTTATCATCATTAGAGACTATTTTATGTTGTGTTTCCTATAATATCTATGTAGATTAATACATTAAATTATTTTTTATTATAGGATCATGATACTTATCCTGCTAAACTTTTATAAGACCTTGATCATGAGGTATTTCTAAAGTAATTAATTATTGTTCATCTCTTTGTTGCCTTGTGATGGCTTGCACAAATGCATTTTCCTTTGGCTACACATTAATCATGTTTACATTGTGCATTGGCTTATCCTTTCTTTGTTTCTCTAGAATAGGGAAATCTTCTATTTTGTGTTTACCTTTGACCCTATAGTATACATAATAAACTTATCTCTAAGTATTTTGGGATATTTACCTATATAATTATTATATGCTCTACATAAATAACATTTCATGAGAGGTCGAGTTTGTTGCTTATCATTATTTTGACCTCTTTGATATCCACCATGATATCCTCCCCTATATCATCTTATGTAGCATCCTCTATTCTATTTATATCCCCACCCTTGGGATATTTGTCCAGTGTATCCTCCTTAATAATTGATATGTGCATCATATTCCCCATACTAATGTTAAGGGGAACTTGGAGTCCAATTTGCCTATTGTTGCTAAAGATTTGTATTATTTTAAGGTTACACATACTAACCAAAATATTGATACAAGGTAGATGATGTATTATCATATATTTTCATTCATTATATATGGAACTATGGTGATGAAGTCATATGATATTTTGGTCACAAAGGCACCCATCTTGGACTACCTTGAGTCATATTTTTCATCTCCATGTCTAGTCTTGGAATTTTTTGCTTCACAGTGGGTATTTTTGGACAATTACAAAGATGTTAATTGTTATACATTAATTTAACTCCTAAAAATATTATCATGTTATCTCATCATGACTTTTAGATTTTAGAATGTTATAGTATATGTTATGTAACTTTTGGATATATTGATGGAGAAGATGGCATTTAGATGTAGGATGTCCAACTACCCTACAAATTTCACAAAATTATGTTTTATATGTTGGATAGTCATTCCTATGATGTCCCTCATGGCCATATTCTATGCACCATAATCCTAATTTAGGATTATCATTTTCATGCATCTCATTCATCCTCCTCATAAAATCATCTAACTTAGCTTCTAATATTAATCTTGTTGATCAAAGATCTGCATAATCTTATATCTGTTCAACTCTTATGGCAGCAAATCTAGCATCAACCTTGGTGGAGAACTGGGTTTGTGCAATAGTTAACCTTATTATTGGTCATAGACCCTCTACAAACCAATTATACTTATCTTTATCTTATAAAATAAAATCAAGTTTATTCATCACATCAAATAACCTATGATAATATTCTCCAACTATTTCTCCTAATTTTTTTTGAATTTCCTTTAGGTACTGAATCACTTGAATGGAATTTTTTTTCATTTAAAATTATGATACTAATAAATATTTAAATTTTTAAAAATCAAGTGAATTTGCATTACTTTTGAAACTTAACTCAAAATCACATCCTCCCAAATCCCCTACAATTTTGCATTTCTTCATATCATCTAATGTTAGCCTTTTATGGCCTATTTCATTTTTTAGGTTACCAAGTATTATCAGGGTTTGAAGATCCATCATGCAACATTAAAGGTACAAGCATACATTCATTAAGTTCCATAATTTGTATGTTTGTAGTTTTTATTATAGATGTCTAAATACTAACAAATATGACTAGTGGTATATGTGTACTGGTTGTTATGTTGTTATGTGATTGTGTAGTGTTTATTATGACTATAAGTTGATTTACACTTCTTTTTTCAAGAGTAACTAGAAATTTTGATTCCTATAATTTCTTTGTTTATAATGCCCACTTAGTTTCTACACTAAGCCTTCCAAAATTGTCGATAAAGGAATCAAACCAACTTGAAACAACTTCTCTCTACGTACTTTTTATTCCTTTTATAAATAAAGTGAGCTTGGGGGATGTATACCCTTGAAATGAATGACATTTATTTCTAACTTATTCTTTTTATGAAATTTAATCTACAATATTATTACCTTAAATTTTATAATTTTACCAAGAACTTTCCTTCTTGGTTCTAGTTAAAACCCCTCCCTTAATTACGATCTACCTCTACTTCCTAGTTGATCTACATCAACATCACTACTTCAAGCATCCTCTTTCTCATCAGGCCCTTTCTCATATTCTACAGGCCCTTCTCTTTCAATAATTTCCACATATTATCTTAGCAATCTCTCTTCTCTATCATCTTTTCCTTGTATGTCTCTAGTTTCATCATTTTTTTTCTCTACTCTTAGTCCTACTCATAGTTACTTTAGGTTTATTTATCTTATTCCACCTTCTTTTCTAGCATAGTTTTCTTTTGAGTCCTAGAATTTTCTTCTTTCTCTAAGTATTTTTACCTTCCACTTTTTGGGATCAATTTCAAGTTAATTTTACTTATCTCTTCATCATCCAATTTTTCTCACATGCACCCCCATGGTGCTCGAAGTGACTACTCCATGTTGGCTAGAGTAGGACAATGGCATTTTCCATAACCAACATCTTAATCAACAAATGTAGTCGCTACAAAAATTTCCCTTTGATTCCTTGGATAAATCAATCTTTTGTAGTCTCAAAAAATATGTATCCTTGTACTAAAAACTCTATGGTATAGCTATCAATTATAGTCTTCATCCACTAATCTACTACTCAGGACCAATCAATATCTAGGTTGTGTAGTCTTTCTATTTTGACCTCAGTCTAAACTATAAATTATATTCTCCTTGAACTAAAACAATAATATTATAATCTAGATATCCATGCAGCTAACAATCTAGGCTATTTACACCAAAATAATTCATAGTTTTCACCATAGAGGTGTTTTTGGATAATCTCATCTACAATTTTTTTGACTTTTCATGTTTTTTCCTTTATAAAATTCCTAATTATCTAATATACCCATATTTTTATGTCTCTCTGCCCTGACAACCATCTCAACATATCTCATCCAAATAGGTTCCATGCCCATTGCACCATTATTATTAGAGGTTCATTTAATTAAACCATAACATGCTAATTATAGGGATTTCTTATGAAGTGGAGAGTACTAATAGGCGTAGAAGAGACATTAATAGTATAAACCATCTATGATGCACAAGAATAAACTAAAAAGTAAGATGAATTAAATATAAATAGAAGCTAGATCATAAATAGTATCACATCAAATAAAAAATTAAACCAAAATAGATTGGTCACTACTCACAAACCATACATAAAAGAAGATAAGTAAAACCATACCCGAATGATTCTATTAATCTCTATCAACACATCAAACAAGATTCTATCACATCAAAGTATTATTTATAGTATTTTAAAATTTTGTTGTCTCCACATTCCAACCTTTCAAGATACAAAAGGAAAGACTCTTTGAATTATTATAATACTTGATTATGCTTACAAGGCTGAATACATATAAAATTTATACAAAAGAAAAAATGATACACTTCGTACATGTGTTCATATCATATTCTTCATGGTTTTATCAAGCTCTACTCTCCATCCAACATGCATATCAGTAACATAAATTTGAGAAGGTCGAGCCCATAAATAATATATTTTTAAAGAGACAGTGTGAGAAAGAGTCAATTATGTATGAACAAATCATGTATACTAAGGCTTGGTAAAAATGACATTAGAAAGTGTCTAATACTAAATATGAGTGTCTATAGATTGATACCATATATGTTTTTATTATGTGTGATGCCATGATTTATATTATGCATCTTCTACATTTATTATTACTACATACCTAATTATAATATATTCTTGACATGACACTTGTATTCCCATTGCCTTAGATTACATGTTTCATATGTGCTTAAATGATAAAATATTCTTATGATAACATATTTTATCATGTTCTATACATAATTTATAGGATTTAATTTTTCTATATATAACATGTCTCACATAGCTCTTTATTTCAAGATAAATTATTTGAAGGCTTTCTCCCTCACCTAGAAGGAGGGTATATAACGGGCTTATCTTAGAGATTTAGGGCATGATACATAAAATTATTTGATTAAAATGGGATGGATTAAGAATATTTATTAGATATATAGTATTATATAGGTCAATTTGAGTATATTAAACAAGTTGGTAGAAATATTATAGTAGTTTATATCACATTGAGGTACAAATGGATCATATTTCAATCATGAAGGTTGTTCATGTAAAACTTTTCAATTTCTATAATGGGGATCCATGGTACCATGTAAAATAATTTAGATCTAAAGATCATCTAAATTTATTGATTTAGAGTTTCAATTTATATATGAATTTATTTCAAGGTTACATATTTACATATAAACATGTTTTAGGATTCCAATAGAAAGATTTATGATGATATTCTCAGTAGTGACATTGATGATTTGTGTCAGTCAACTTCTAACACTTATTTTTCTCTAATGAAGGTTAAGTAACATATAATTCTCAACCCATGGATTTAATAGTTACATATCCATGGGGCATAATCACCCAATGCCATTCTCTAAATGAATAAAAATGGCAATTTGGTTCATGTACTCACAATTGTATTCATTTCTTGACTTTTCAATTTCGAATAGTTCAATGATCTAAGCTATTTTAAATTTTATGTCATGAGTGGACATATATTTATACATGTTTCCTTATAGGTTTCCATGGATCAAGATGGACATTTGGGTCAAACTTAGAAATACTAATTATGGTTACACATATGTACCAATTTTGTTTATTTTATCATTTTAATATTATATTTTCAATACTAGAATAAAAGTGGGGAATTTCTAGACACAATTTTGGTATTAGATGCTTGAGAAAATTAGTTTTGATATACATGACTTTTACATACACATTTTATTCTTACACACACTTATCCCTATCTCATTATCTATCTATTTACTTAGCTAACCTAATTTGTTATCATTCATATTCATGATCTAGTTTATGCCATAATGATCCATAATGCTAAGAAAAATATTACCATATTATAGATTCATGATTTTCCATTTGAAATAACATTAAAAATAGCTAGACACTAGTATTTATCACAAGTGTCCATCTCTACTAATAATATTTGTAAATCCTCAAAAAATATTTTTAAAATTCAAACATCTCCCTTAGGTCAGCCTAAGTATGTTTCCTATGTTGGTTAAGGGGGAAAGTATCAAAGACTCATATATAAAAACAAAGAAATCCTAAGCGCATACGCATAGCATTCATATGGGCTAATTTGGTCAATATTTAGAATACATATTGAAAAATATTTTTACACATTCTTGGGATACTTGTATAAAAAGCATATACATATAAAAAACCATCAAATGAGTCAATCTTAAAATACAAATATAAGTTTAAATACAAGGTCAAAGTTGCATGTTGTCAAGTGTCAAAATACAAATCATTAAATCACATTATAATAAATAAGTATTGAATACACACGTCTCGTATACAAAATAAAATTTGGTTGACCTATTAATCAATCCTAGCTCGAAAAAGATAAATCTTGCTTACACTTCTATTTTTTGCCACATTAGATATTCAGGGTCAAGACCAAGATGGATCTAATAGACCTATATAAGGGGTCTCTTACCATAATAACATAACTATAGAGGGTTACAAATCCTATAGTAAATCAACACCATGTAATGACCCTAACTAAGTCCTATGTTTTCATATTCACTAAGTACATGCAACGTAAAGTAAAATCTAATCTAGTGATCACCAAATCTTGTGGCATAAAGTGGGGGTGATAAACATAAAAATAAAGCATGCAGGGAATAATTCTAATTATTCTATGTATATATATAACCCTAATCATGGAGAGAGATATATATTAAAAATACATTACTTATATCACATTTATACTAAAATAGAGGAGTAAAGTAAGAGATACTTAACAATCTCTCCCTTGGGAAAAATTCCTTCATAAGAGTTTGTTATGGTTTGTAAGGATCACTAAAATAAGCATAATCATAAAATAATTTTCCACAAGGCAAGATTTTTCTCCAAGTATAAATCCTAAGCAATAATTCCTCAAGTAGAATGGTCGAAGAGAAGATTGTAAAGAAATGCAAATGAATAATTAACTCTTTGTCTCTCTAATAAATGGTGAAATAAATGTGTATATATTCTAAATCTAACCCTAAACCTTTCTAAAATTTTAGCTGATAGGTTTGGCCCAATTCAACTTTGTATCATTAATTTATGAAAATAACTTAGCTCTTGATCTAGGTCAGCCAAGGCCAACCTAGACCCATAATGTGCAAATATCTATTATAATATAGGGTCAACCTAGTTTGCTATTTTTTGATAAATGTCAAAAAGGTTTTTAGGTTTAGGTAGGGTCTAATTAAGTCATTGAATTTATTAGAGGAGTATGTAAGAGAGGTTTTAAATACTAGGTAACTATATAAGAGATGGTTATGTGGATAAAAAGTGGTGGTATAAGGGACAACAATCCTATGAAGCACCAATGGTCTACCCACCCCTTTCTAGTGCACTCTTAAAGGAATGCACTTAGAGAGATTGAGACTCAATGGAATCCTACAAGATAAAAATCCTAATTAATTGATAAAGTCTAAAAATATTATGTATGTATATATGCCCCACTTGAATCTCATCATATGTTACTTAGGTGAAGCATGGGATGGTGCTTTGAGAGAAGAACATAGCAATACACAATGTTGAAGATAAATAAATTACAATATTTTAAAGAATAAAATAACTGAAAGGAAATGATTGAAATGAAATAACTTAAATATTAATGTATACATACCTTGAATTACCTTTATCCTAGGGTGATTATCTATTATGTTTATAGTTTTGATCATGGAGGGTGAAAATACTACTTTGGACAAACCCAATGATGAAAAACTAAAGATAAAAATAAACTAATGCAAGAAAGCTAAGATGAATAAAATGGTTTAGGCATGACATACTTGGAAATTTGGTAATACAAGGTAAAAAATGTTAGGTTATGACAAAATTACCAAGTCAAAATTTAGATTAAATTGGTAAACAAAAAATTAAGGCTACTAAAGGATTAAAAAACTCAAACAAGTAAACCTTAAGTAAGAAAGGTAAAGAAACCAAGTCAAAGTAAGGATACAAGTAAAAATGGTTATTAAATATCAATGTGAAAGAAGTAACAATCCTTAAACAAATATGGGAAATAAATGGTAAAACAACATTGATGAGTGAGTAGTAACAATCTTTACTCAATATTAAATGGGAAAAATGCATGAAAAGGGAAAAAAACATTGGTGAGTGATAATTGACATTCCAACCTCACTCAACAATAGAAAAATGACATGAAAAGTATAAATGGACATAATTATCCAAAAAAAGGGAGTAAAATAATGGATTTTTTTTTAATAAACCATGATAATTCTATAAATAAAAACTAATGGCATAAAGAATAAAATCCATAGTCCTTCAAGCATACTTTTTAGTTATAAATATAGATAAAACTAAAACAAAGTAGTGATAACATGTTTTAAGATGTGAAGAAGAGGGAATATAAAAATGGGATAATATATTTAGAATAAAATTTACCTATCAAGGGAAAAAATGAAATGGATGGTGTGGGAAAAGAAATAAAAAGTAAGGTATAAAAACTCTTTATCAAAGTCAAGACACTTAGAATTAGGTTTGTCAAAATAAGAGGACTATTGACATTAAGGACTCTAAATAAATTTTCCTAACCACACAAATATTGGGTTATAAAATGAATTATAAATATTATCCTATGAAGGATATATGTATGAAAATTAAAATGGACCTACCATCCCACAATGTGTTCCCATTCCTTATGACCTCTTACTGAGCCATTGTCTACTGGGTTCTTTTGTGAGAAAGTAGGTATCACAACATGTTTCTTTTTGAATTATCTTATCCCAATCTACTATCCTACCACACCCCAATGGACCTCGGTTCTATCATGAGGCCAACTATGGAGTTTGAGCTTCTACTAGAGATAGGATATGTGATATAAATCACATATTTTTTGTGATTTTCACTTTTAACTTTTTATGTTACCTTTTGATCATTACCTTTTGTTTTAAATGATGTGTATTCTAAATTTTGATCTCTTTTTTCTATTCCTTATCCATACCGATTCAGAGAACCAAACATGGGTGCTAAAAATGACTATCATTTGAAAACTTTGGACTTGGTTGTTAAGAAAGAGAACTTAAAGAGCATGGTGTCTAAGAGTCTTATTAATTCATGTGAAATAAAAGTTTTATATTGAGTTTGAACTTGTTTTATCTTAATTGGAATGAAAGGAAAGGAAATTAAGGGGAATAAAGATGACACAATTTGAATTACTTCAAATCACAAAAAATGTGACAATGTGAAAAGGGATACAATGGCAGGTGAGTATGATTCCTTATCATAAGAATGTATGGAAGTTTAGTGAAATATGATAACATAGTTTTTTGTGAAAGTTTAATCTAAAAAAAATGAATATAAGAATATGGGATCACAAACTTGTAACCATTTCTTAACATTCTAGAAAAGGAACAAGTGGTTGAAAAAAGGTGGTTTTTAGAATAAAATGGTGGTTTTATGGGGAGAGCCTGATCCTATCTAAGTATTACACTTAAAATCATAAAAGATAAACCTAGGTGGGTGAAATAAAGGAAAAAAATGGTATGTGTGAGGAGGGCATGGTCATATCTATGTTCTTACACTACAACTCACAAAAGAGAAACCCAAGAGGGAGAATAAAGCAAAAATAAAAATTGTAAAGATAGTATTTGTGAGGAGGGCCTAATATTATCCATGGTATTACATTGAAACTAGAAAAATATAAACCTAAGAGGTTGTAAAAATCATTGGAAAATAATAATTCAATAAAAATTAAAAGGAATTCATGAGGAAGATTGGGTTTTATCCACAGTATTACAGTGTAACTCATGATAAAAGAAAATCGAAGGACCAAGAGAAGGATCTAAATTTTTTGTAAGAATAAAATGATGTATATGGTGATACCCATGTAGAAATATTTTAAAAATTGTTAGTATGATAACATATATAGATATGATAAGAAGGAAAATATGTAACTAACCTATGTATTTAAAATTGTGCATTGGTGGGCTCTTTAAAAACATGGCCTTCATTAGTTTGAAGGTGATAGTTGTTAGGACCAAGAACATCTTTCACAAAATAAGGGCCCAACCTTTTTTGGAATATTTACCTTCTTTATCATGGGTATATTCTAATTTAAGGACTAGATCACCAATATTGAAAGTGAAGACTTTAACCTTTTGTTATGTTGTTAGGTGATACAAGCCTTGAATTAGTGATTATGTTGTAGAATAGCTAAATGGTGTTTATAAATAATATAAAGATAATGAAGGTGAGATTAACTTAATTTTTCATCTATAATGATACCATCAAAAGATATACATAAGGATGGAAGCTCAACTTCTAATGGTAAAATAGACTTAGAACCATAGAATAACAAGGATGGTATTGTCCCAATGGTAGAATGTATGCTACTATGATAGGCCCAAAGTGCTGGATATAAATGAAGATGCCAATCCATGTGGGTTTTTTTGATGTTATTTTGAATTATTTTATAGAAAATTTTATTTTTAGCCTCAGTTTGGCAATTGCATTATGGATGATAGGGTGTGGAAAATTTATGGGATATTTTAAATTTAACACATAATTACTTCATGTCCTTATTCTTGAAATTGATGCCATTATAAAAAATGATAGTTGTTATAAATTTTATTTACACCCCTTGATGAGATTCTTATCTCTCCTCATCCAAGTGGCACAATGAAAAAATCTCTCTTTATGTGGGTAAAAATTTGATGAGATGAATCTCTAGAAGGGTCAGTTCCCTTGATTCACTCTTTGAAGTAATTTATTGCCTATCAAATTTGAATGAAAAGGGTTAAGAAAATAACTAAACAATATTAAAAAATGTGATTCACAAATATTTTTTTTCCTCCTATTGATTTAACTTATACTACTTAGAGAAAAATAAAGCTTCTCTTACACAAAACTCACAACATAAGGCAGATTGTTACATCAATGTTTCATAAGCTAGGTTCAAGAAGGTATTTTGATATTTAAGATGGAAATGAATGATTAATTTAGAGAATAAAATAATTAAACACTTTTTATACACACAGAAACTTGTAAAATAACACTTAAAAATACATGGAATAATTAATCTTTTACACGCTTAGTGAACAATCAGGGATAACGTGCTAGAAAAGATCATCTTTTACTAGACAAGACCAACAAGATTGAAATAAAACTCAATTGTATAGAATTTAATTAGGAAAAATAACTTGTTTATTTCTTAAATATTCATTAAATTACAAATTTGTCTAGGTTTTCACTATTAACCAATGGAAGCTACTAAAAAGAGCCAAAAGAGTCAATATTTATAGCTTTTGAGAGAAGAACAAGACAAGGAAAGTCCAAAGGTCACTTGGACACTTTTTAATCAGATAAAATGGTTTAAAATTAAATTATAAATATATATGGGATTAAACATTCAATTTTATGGGGACAAAGTGTCTATACAAGTCATGAAACTTATGAAAAATGGCATAAAATTCTCAGTCTTGGCTCAAAAAACTATCTTCATAATTTATACCTATTTGAACATCCCACCACTAACTAGGGATATGTCTTATGATTTTTATAAGAGGTAATGCCTAAAATAATTTTTATTCATTTGTTTTTTACATTCCTACTCATCTATAAACTCTTGGAAGGAAGCCATCACTTCCTATAGTCTAAAAAAACTTCTTTTTCAATCACCCCTCACACTTGGCCTCAAAAATGCCTTAAATTTTCCATGAAAATATATTTTATGGAGTTAATTACACATATAAATACCATATATGTCATTATATTCATGAATCATGCTTTAAAATGGATCACACTTGAGGTTTTCACCCTTCTCACCCTTGTGTCCACTATGCCAATTTTGACTAGCTAAAAGGAGAGCTATGGATTGAACATGTAGAATTTTTTCCTTAAAAATAAATGACCATATGGATTTATAATAATTATAAATATTTCCTCCAAGATTTATTTCATCTTCTAAAACCTCCTAGAACCTACAAAAAATAAAAAATGGTAAAAAATACCATGTTTTGCATGTTGTCTGTATAATTTCATATAGCTCATCTATAGGGGATAAATATTTAATGATTAATATCAAATTAAAAATATATTCCATTATCAAAATATGTCATTTGGATATCTCTCCAATATTTTTTTCTCCATCGAGTCCTAGTTGAGGGTTTAGTAGGGTTTTAGGTAGTTTTTGGTCTTAAGCTTTTATCATAAAGATTTGGCATGGATCTGCAACTAAATGCCACAAAATTTATTCCAAGGGGAAATTATAACCTCTCCCAATTCATTTTGTTCCCATGTAAATCCTTAGAGGAGATATGAGCCTTTTAAGTCACCCCATCAAGCTTGTGTTTGCCTTTCTTGCATGTTTGTACCCTCTCTAATATAAAAATAGATTTATTATAGGTTTAATTTCATATAAAAATCTAAAAAATGTATATTTACACCTCCTAAACATCTCTCAATCAACTATATATCCTTCCAAGAGTTATAATTAAATATGGACCCCAAATTGGTTCTAGGTCCCTTGAAGGCCTAAAGGGTTTAGCATGTACTCTACAAGTTTAAGCTAATTGAACTGATGTTTCATGCTTGGGATGGTATATAATGCTCATTAAATATTTATTAAAACATTTATGATCACCAGATAACCTCTCAAACACTCCACTTCATCCTTTTCTCTCATTCACCAACTAGGCCTAGTGAAAGCTTACCTAATTGGATTGTCTGTAAGGGGAATTTTGGTCATAGAGAGATATGAGATTTGTATAGTTTTTATCAGAAATTATTCACATTAAATACACATTTAAACATGTTTATTTAAATTCCCAAAGATTTATATCAAGCCCTTTACCCATTTTGCACTCATTAGCTCACTTTGTCAAACCCTAATTTTCCTAAACTGGCTGACCTCTGAGACAAAATAGTGAGGTATATCCCTCATTTCCAAGGAAAATTATGTCCTTTTGGAGCTTTTACAAGTATTTATTATGATTTTTACTATAATTTTTTATCTTTATTCCATGGTTTAGGTGTCTAACCAACTATAAATGCCCCAAAAAGGCCTCTAAAAGCTTATTCTCTTGCATTTTCCCCAAACCTTCCTAAGAGTGACCTATCCAAGCCAATACAATGCCTCTAGGTTTATTTAACATGTTTCCCATATCCAATTAATGCTACTGGATCTTTGTATTCATCTAAAAACACTATTTTCCTTGGTTTCCTCATGTTCATCTATTGGGCCAAAAGGTTTCCAACTCATTAGATGGAATGGTATCCCCTTAGCCAAGTAAGGAAGGTATATGGCCATCTTAGAGGATTCATGGGATTATGAACACACTTATTTATTATTAATAAACCAATTTTAATTTTCCATAACTCTCTTCTTCTTGCTAAATAATATCATGTATTACCCTACCTTCACTAGCTTGTACCCTGATGTATGTGTGTAGGGGTTTTGGAGACCTGTGTAGGCGTTTACATCTCTTGTTTGTAGTTCATGAAGTCACCATGACCTTCATTGATGTGTCACATTTTATTTCATCAGGTGTAAACTCTTTCTAACCCTACCTATGTACCTTGATCTTCAAGACTGAGGCTCTATAGGTGCTGACTAAGACACTCTTCTATAGGTGTCTATTGGCTTTAAATAAGCTCAAAAAAGATGTGAAAATATCCTAATTGAGCCCCTATAAGTGATCATGTATGTACTTTCACTATTAATCTCCTTTATAAGTCTTAATACACCATCCTAACATCAACCCTCTAGGTCACTCTTTGTTGACTGAGACATCTTATTTTGTTGACCTACCTGTAGGTGTAATTTGCATCATGAGACCTTAATTATGTTGTTTGGGAATCTCACTTGAGCCCATTTTGGTCATAAATTACATTCTTAAAATTTCACTTAACCTTAGTTTACTTATATGTTATTTGGAAGCATAACTATGTTCTCTTTTAGATTGAGACACCCTTGTCCTTAAGACCTTATTGTAGGTGTGCATTGAGCATCATGAGAACTTGGTCATGTTTTTTGTGGATCCTCCTTTGGTTCTGTAGGAACCCTTTGATATCTCTTTATACTTTTTCTCATTATATTTTCTTTGGACTCCTTAACTAAGTTCCCTTTTTGTCATGACTAAGAGACCCTACTTTTGACTATTGTAGGTGTTTATTTCTTATTAAAAAGACACCTATAGATGGCCATAGAGCCCACAAATCCATGTTTTAATCCTTTCCTAATATCCTTAAATCCATTTGACCTCATAATATTAGTTTAAATATACTATTCATAAGTTTTTTTTCAATTTTTCTCCTTAGGGTGACAAAAGACGACTTGTAACCTCATACCTATATATTTTAATGGAGCATTTCAATGATTTTTAGGGCATGTTTGAGGCCTCAAAAAACCTATCCTCCTTTAATTTTTAACCTATATTCTTGGTATATATCTTGTATATGATATAAGTCACAACATTCAACTCTTTATATGCTTTGATACCCTTATCAAACCTATCATAGAAGGTCCATAAGAACCCCCTAGAGCTCTATTTTGACCCTTTTAGGGAAAACTTCCCTAAAACCTATCATGATATTTTCACATGATTCAATACTTTTTATTTCCCTTTATGAACTTTATATAGGTCTATAATGGCTTCATTGTCATACCAAAATCTTAATTAAGTGTCAAATTGTTTCAATCCTTTGGTATAAACACTTTAATCCCCTACTCAGCCACCTATAATTAGATGTTTTAATGCTCAAACCATGAGTTGAAAATGGGAAATATGAAACTATCCATGCATATGAAATTTGTATTATTTTATCAAAAATCCTAATGCACATATAGAAACAATAAGGGGTTGGAACACATATTCATCTTCCCACACCTTAGTATGATGTTAGCAAGGGCCTTGTAGGTATGCATTAGGCATGTTATACAGGTGGATCATGGAATTGGGAATAAACTTGATAGTGAATAGATTTAAAAGTAATCAAATTCATTTTTCAACCTTCAAGTACATGATCTCCATTATTGGACACCTTGAAACCACTTCCAACCTATCTTTTCCAATATGAAAATCACTTGCACACATCTGGGATAAAGCAGGCATAGGCATCTCATGACTATTTTGTCACAGTGAATAAGCTTGGGACCACATTTTCACTTTCCCAAACATATTAATGGACTCTCTTCAACTCGTAATGGTTTAGACAATTGATGCATCATGAATGCAACTCTAGGAATGAGATGAACAAGCCCATACACTAACTACAACTGAGGTTAGTCATGGAAATGACAACAGAGAATAACAAGATTGAAAACTACCTAAAACATGATATGGTGAAACCAAAACATATAAGGATGTATTAATATGAATTTTAGGCATGTGGGGCATCATTATTCATTCAGATAAAACCTTTGTAAAAGACCAACATTCTTGAATAAGGTAGAAAAGACTATAACTTCACTCCTTCACTCCTCTTTGTAAACTAAGTTAGTTGGCTCATAAAATAAAAACCAAATGTGAAAATAATAATTATTAACATGAGGTAATGGATTTAAATTCCTCTATAACTAATCTTATTAAGCTAATTATATGGAATTTCCCAAATAAGAGCAAAACTTTTAGGGTGCATAGATTAACAAGTAGATTTGAAAGGTCAAATTCTTAGGAATGGTTCATAAATATAATACCACTATTAACATAAAAAAAACATAAATTTTATTTTTACTAAGTTTATAATACACCCCCAAGATCCTTTTTCCTAAAACCCCTTGTGCTGACCGTACCAAGTACAAACCTATAGGTCACTTTTGCTTACTAAGAAGGGTGAAAAGTAGTAAAATGGTTTTAGAATTAAAATGACACTTAAATATAATTTAAAACATGGATATGAGCATGTTAAAGTTTAAGATTCATTTTATAATCCTTTTCCATGTGGAACACTTCCCAAGGAGGTCGTACAAGTGCCATTTTCTTCTCCTTTATCAAGAAAACTACCTTTTCATTTGAAAAACCTATCACTTTTTAGTTATGTCAATTTAATAAGACTTAATTGGACACATGGGGCATGAAATCATCTTTTTTAACCTTAAAAATTCCCAAAAAACTTGTACAACTCATTAAATACACCCTTTTTGACATTAAAATGACTAAAAATGATTAAAAGGACTAAAATAACTAAGGACCAAGGCTAGTATAACATAAAATGACATTAAATAACCTATAAAACACTTTTTAATAGAATTTTTTACCCCCTTGAACACCTAAAGGTCAAATTTTTTACTTATGGGTGCCCAAATTTGACCTAAAAGTCAATTTTGGTCAATAAATTGGTGACTCATAGGGGTAGTAGGCCTGCTATACTAATGAATAGTAGCCTTATCCTTTCATGTGCTAATGGATTCAATGATTTATTAAATACAGCTAGCAAATATTTTTCCTAAAACACATAAAAAATAACTATAACACACCAAGCAAACACAATAAAAACCAAGACACACAAGACTCACACATGTGCATAAGCACTTAGGGAAAACAAGGAAAACAATAAACTATGTACAAGGAGAGAATAAGACCTTAGTATAAATGTTTGAGATATATCCCATTGAATAGGATATGAAGCTCCTCTCCATCCAAGTTTGAGATTTGTAAAGAATTATATTTCTTGCATTGGGTGATAACATAAAGGCCATTCCATAAAGCATCAAATTTTTTTTGTCTTTCAAGTTTAGCCCTATCTTCATCGCACTTTAGAATAATGTCTCCTTATTGAAATCTTTTTGGCATGGAATTATTTTCAAATTATCTATTTATTTGATAATTTTGAGCTCTCATAGTTTGCATACCTTTCTATCTTATCTCTTCAATCTCTATCAACTCACATGACCTAACTTCCATGCTTTTATTCTCCATCAACTCTAACTGATAAGTGAGATCCAAGGCTAGTATCTCAAGTGAAATAGGTATTCTATCTTATCTCTCATAAATAAGTGTGTATGGTGAGTTTCTAAATGCTCTCTTTGGGGTAATCATATCAACCCAAAGAGTTGTTTTCAACTTGAATTGCCAAGTCCTTTGGTTCTCCTCCATTGTCCTCTTTATGATCTTGATTAGATTCTTATTGGTGGAATCAACTATTCCATTCCCTTGTGGCTAATAGTTATAGGAATTACTAAGATAGATGCCATGTTTCAAATCCCATTCACTTTTCTTCATTCCATGGAAAGCTAATGCATTATCTAAAATCATTATTGAAAGAGCCCCAAATTTGTCACTAGGCCTTCTTACAAGTCTAGAACTAAACTTTCATTTGTTTCCTTGAGAGTAATAGCCTCCACCCACCTTGTAAAGTAATATTTAGTATTCAATACCCACTTGTGGCTAGCATTAGAAGGTGGTTTGATTAGGCCTATGAAATATATACCCCATTTCATAAAGGTGTTCAACTTGAATTGGATGAAGAGGCAAGGTAGCAATATTTTATTTACCATAAAAGAGAGAAAAATTTTAACACTTACCTAATTATGGGTATATTTGAATGAACTAGGCCAAAAATATCTAGCTCTCATTATCTTATTAGTTATAGTTCTTAGAGCAAAGTGACCACCAGCTAGTCCATCATGAAAATCAAGCAATATGTTTTCAACTTGATCTGATTCAACACACCTCAATAACACACCTAATAATTCCTTCCTAAACAACATTTCATTAATAAGAACATAATTAATAGATTGTAATATAAAGTAAATTCTTTTAGCTCTATCTAATCCTTGTTTAGACTCACCCGTTTAATGAAAATAAATCATATCTTGTGTCCAACTCCTCATTGATGAAGTTCTAGTTGTCATAGGATCAACATGAAGTGATAAAATAACCTCTTTTTATTCTTTCAAATCTGAAGCAAGATGCTCACATAACCCCTTTCTTTTCACTTGGTTGTCTTGATTTCTACATCATACTCCATCACTTTCGTGATCTAATCAGCCCTTTTTTCATTCATATATCTACTCAAAATTAAATATTTGACATTAAGATGAGGTACCAATATGTGAATCTTGTTGTTATATAATATATGCCTAGAATTCTTTAGACTTATAACAACTGAAAGTACTTTTTTCTCAATATAAATGTATCTTAACTCATAGCCTTCCAAACCTTGACTAAAGAAGGAAATAGGTTGCTCCAAGTTTTCTTCATTTGATTGAGTAAGCATGGTAGAGATTAATTCCTAATTTCCAAAGGCATACAAGTTGAAATCCTTTGATAAATTAGGACTTGCAAGAGTTTGACCTTAATAAATGGCTTGTTTAATCTCTCCAAAACTCTCCTTCCTTATTATTCTCTAAGTGAACACTTCATCCTTCCTTATTATAGAGGTTAGAGGCTTGAATAAATTATAAAAATTAGAAAGGAACCTCCTTATGAAATTTATTTTCCCAAAGAAACTTTGTAAACCTTTCTTGTGTTTGGGCAAATCCAATGCCAAGATTGCACTCACCCTTTCAGGATCTATGGATAGGCCCTTCTTTGAGACAATGTGTCCTAAAATGTTTACTTCATGGAAAAAAACATGCACTTATTTGGGTTAAGATATATTATAAACTCTTGAAATCTCTCAAAAATCTACCTAAGGTGATTCAATTGATCCTTTACAACCTTAGAAAAAAATGTGATATCATCTAGATACACCAACACAATGTCATTTATTAGTCCTTGAAAGGCCATATCCATTACATGTAGCTCCAAAATTATACAAACCAAAGGTAATTTTACTATAATAATATTTACCCCATTTAGTATTAAAGACTATATTATATTTATCACTTTCTTTCACCAAAATCTGATTGTACGTAGAATATCCATCAAGGAGAGAAAACCTTTCACTACCTACCACAACTTGAAAAAATTGATCCATGGAAGGAAGAGGGTAATGGTCCTTCAAGGAAAATCTATTAAAGTCCATAAAATCAAAACACAACCTGATTTCCCCATTGTTTTTCCTAATAGGGACTAATTTTTCTAACCAAGATGAATGCTTGATAGGAAAAATGATTTTGGACTCAATCAATTAAGTTCCTTCTTCATGAGAGACTCAATATTAGGATTGATTGGTATTTTTCTTTATTTGATAGGTTTATCATATATAATGATTTGAAGGTTTTTGATCCAAAATTATCTCAACATACCATATATATATATATATATATATATATATATATGGTATGTTGAGATAATTTTGGATCAAAAACCTTCAAATCATTATATTCCCATGCAAAAACATTAGAAAACTCCTTGCATAACTCAATGAAAGCATGTTTCTCTTCAATAATACATACCTTCCCAAGTGAAAGTAACTTATCTTTGAAGATTAATACTCTATCATAGTTTTATTGCTTAGTATACATGCTTACCTTATCTTTATTCATATGATCATCATCATTGAAGATACTCTCAAGTGTGACTAAGCCTTTATGGAGCTTGTTTGACTTCAATTATATATTCTACCCTCCATATTGCTACTATAGTTTGGATTGATTCTTGGAAGAAAACTCAACCTCCTTTTATATAAAAAGATGTTATTTTTTGGTCATTATAAAAAACTTACAAATTAGTGACATTATCAGGTATGTAAGGCCTTAAAATCACCTTGAGACATGTTTGGTTCTTATCTCCTTTTATCCTTTTTATAACATCAAACTGAGATCAAATTTCCACCAACCTATCACCATGTTTGGTGTCTTCTCTTTGGATAGATGTGATGTTGAAAGATTGGAAATCCTCCACAAGATCCCACACTCTATGCTTATAGGACTTAAGCAAAGAGTTCTTAGTCAAATTTTGGCCTCTTACTTGATTCACAGTCAACTCACTATTACCATACACTTGTAACTCTATCACACCTCTTTTCCTAGCCCACTCAAGGCCATGAATGAGGGCCTCATATTTTTCCACATTAAAAGTAAAAGAGAATTGAAATCTAAAATTGGAATAGTACCTTTCCTTGGAATGAGAAACCAACATTGCTCTACCACCTGACCCAATCTTGCTTCTTGATCCATCAAAGAATAGCTACTATAAACCATCGACGTTCTCACTTGGCTTCATCAAGTTTGGCATTAAATAGTCCTATTCATGAATTAAATACACTCCAAGACCAACTTCCTCTATGAATTTTTGATCATGCTCATAATGTTCATCTCCCCATTCATCTAAGTATAAATTAGAAACTCCTTCAAGAGAAGATGTTGGAAACTGATCTATGTGAAGTTCTTCCTCATCAATAATGGCATAATTGAAATTTTCCACTTTAGGCATGTAAGGCTCTAAGTTATTGTGATGAATAGGCTCTGATTCAATCTTCACCTTAGTACCATACTTTGTCTTACCATAGAGGACTAATTAGTTGCCAAGTATCCACCTATCTTAGATGTAAATTATCTTGACAAGCAAAGAGTAAAGTATGGAGATAAATCTACCATAACCACATCATGAGCAATATAAAAAGTAGGACAAGCATGTAAAATTATAATAAAAACATTGAATAATCCCAAGGTCTTTTTTGGTGATCCATCTAATTGTAAAACTCCTTTAGCCATTGGTTCATATTTGAGGCCTAGTTTATCCACTATACGCTTGGGCATAACTGAAGTACTATCCCCACTATCTATGATGAAATTGTGAAATAAACAATCAAAAATGATTAAATATAGGTAAAAATGAGTATTTTAATCATTTTTATTCACTTTCTCATCAATGGACTAAGTTCCATTCACCAAGACAAAATTCTCATTTCTAACTAGTTCAACTTGCTTACCTAGTCCTTGTAATTCCTTTTGAAGCATATATTTTTGTCTTAGTATTGTCAATGAATGCCAAAAATAAATATTCATATTTAATTTCTTCATCTTGTCCACAACATTGATATAATTATTTCTCACCTTGGAAGGTTATTTGGAAGCACTAGTACCTTATGGTGTAGCTTATGAAGGTGGATGTGTAGGAGCAGGCCTTACATTCTAAAACTTATAATTTTATTTAACCTTAAGTAATAATTTAGATTCACCCACCATTGGAGATTATTTAGGAGTCAAAACATGTCCTTTATTATCCCCTTGTGTCTCTTTAACAACCCTTTTTATATACCTAGTGTTAGAAGACACACTAGCATTCACATTGCTTGAATTCCCCAAATGATTGATGACACAAAACTCTCCCTATAAATGATATATGAGAGTATAATATGATTGTGTTTTTTCCATTCTCCATTCCACCTTGCATTGGTACCTCAAATTGGAAACTTTAGATGCTTGATTACCTTTCATTATCATATCTTGGCTAGGCATTTCATTAGCATATGCAACTTGGCCTTGATTTTGGTTATAGTAAGGATAACATGGTTATTATTGAAAAAATTTGTTTGGAGTGGGAAAAATATATTTTTAATATGATGGGGTATTAGGATTATAACTTTAGTAAGGTCTAGCTTGAGTGATTTGACCTTATCCTTGATTATTAGCTTGAAAAGGAGACCTATTTATTTGCCCAAACTGATTATAGGATTTGTATGGCCTATAACCTTTATATTTTTTATTTTTTAAGGAAAATAATTCATTAGTAACACATTGGACCAAACTCTTAACTTAATGGATCTCATTGGTGTGGACAATGGTAGACTTTGCTTGACTAGGCAAAGGAGCTAAGTTAGGTAATATAACCTAACTAAGAGGCTATAAATTAGGAAATAATGGCATTGGTGGTTTAAGATAAATATTAATTTATTAAATAAGATAGTTCTTAGCATTAATGGCTATCTCATAGGTATCAGGTAGTGTATTCTTACCCATGGATTGAATAATCATGGATACATCACTATTTAATACTTTTAGATAGTATAAGAAGGCATAATTTAGAGGTCTCACGAGGGCTGGGATCCTATCCCATGTTTTTTGAAATATAATGTTAAAATATTTCATAAAATCTTGTGTTTCCCTCTTGATAGTGGTCAATTGATCAGCTAGTGATAGATGATCACTCTTCTCTTCAAACCTCTTAGTCAATAAATCTCCTAGTTCATCCAATGAACCAATATAATTTTTAGGTAGAGTCCCATACCAATCCAAAACTTTAACTTTGAAATGCAATTCCAATAACCTAAAATCCACATTATCTTGAGTAATATTATGGATATTAAATAAGTTTTCTATGTTTCTAAAATGTTTAATGGTAGTAATAGGACATTCTCTACTAAAATATAAAACACTCTTAAGGGCTTCTCTAGAATTTGGTCATATTGGGAAAGATTAAAAGGATAGGATCGAGTGAAAGGTAAAAAATATTAGTTTCTAGTCATCTTCGAATGTAGACTATGAGTATTAGAGGTTGAACTTAGTAGGAACTTAGACTTCTTAAACACTAACTCTCTTGAATAAGTATGAGTATTCACAAACCTAAACCTTTTGATAGAATACAAAGGTAATTGCAAAAAATTAAAGGGTATACCTTTAGTATAAGACCTAGTGGTCACCTTTGGCATGGAAATTAGAGACTGATTAGAAACCAAAGAGTTGAAAACTTTAATGGAGTTTCTAAGTACTGAATGTAGATGTTTTTATAGCTATAATTATGCCAAGACCAACACCAATCTTGGAAAATCTTATGGGACTTAGAGTCTGACCATGCATGCTAAAAATTGCTATCACTTTGATTTTAAACCCTTGAGGAGATTAATATTTCTCCTCATCCAATTGTCACAATAGAAACATCTCTCTTGTTTTGGGTAATAATTTGATGAGTTGGATCTCTAGCCCTTGATGCATTCTTTAAAGTACTTTCTTGCCTATCAACTTTGGATGAAAAGGGTTAATAAAATAACTAATAAATATAAAAAAAATGTGATACACCAATATTTTATTTACTCCTATTGATTTAACTTATACTAATCAGAGTAAAACAAAGCTTCTCTTACACAAAACTCGCAACACAAGGCAAATTGTTACATCAATGTTTCATAAGCTAGGTTCAAGAAGTTATTTTGATATTTAAGAGGGAAATGAATGATTAATTGAGATAATACAATCATGAACCACTTATAATACATTTATAAAATTATAAAATAACACTAACAAATACCTATAACAATTAATCTTCTACACACTTCGTAAATAATCTGGGATAACATGCTAGAAAATATCATCTTTTACTAAAAAAGACCAATCAGATTGTAATAACACTAAATTGTAAATCATGTAAGTATAAAAATTCAATTTTTTATTTATTCAAGAGTCATTAAAGTAAAACTTTTTCCAGGGTTTCACCATTAACCAATGGAGGCTATTAAAAAGAGCCAAAAGAGTAAATATTTATAAACTTTGAGAGAAGAACAAGACAAGGGAAGTCCAAAAGTCACTTGGACACTTGTAAATCTAAGATAATGGGTTATAATTTCATGATTAAGATATATGGGATGAACCATGAAATGTTATGAGGATAAAGTTTCCATACAAGTCATGAAACTTATGAAAAATGTCATAAAACTTTGAGTCTTGGCTCAAAAAATTGACTTCATAATTTAAACCTATTTGAACATACCACCACTAACTAGGGATATGTATAATGATTGGGATAAGAGGAAGGCATGTAATAATTCATATTCATGCACTAGTTACATTCCTACTCATCTAGAAACTCCTAGAAGGAAGACATCATTGTCTATAGTCTAAAAAAACTCCTTTTTTGATCACCCCTCATGCTTGGCCTCAAAAATGCCTTTAGTTTTCCATTAAAATAAATGTGATGGAGTTAATGACACATATTAAGACCCTAAATGGACTTATATGCATTATTCATGCATTAAAAAGGCTCACACTTAGATTTTTCACCCATCTCACCCTTGTGTCCATAATGCTAGTTTTGAATGGTTGAAAGGAGATTTATGGTTTAAACACTTAGAAGTTTTCCCTTATAAATAAATGACCATAAGGAGTTATAATAAGTATAAAAATTTCCTCCAAGATTAATTTCATCTTTTGAAATCTCCTAGAACCTATAAAACACAAAAAATGGTTAAACTACCCTATTTTTCATGTTTCCCATACAATTTCATATGACTCATTTATATGCGAGGAAGAATGAATGAGTCCTATACAAATTATAATATATTCCATGGTAAAAATATGTCATTTTTATATCTCTCCAAGCTTTTTTTCTCCATCATGTCTTGGTTAAGGGTTTAGTAGGGTTTTAGGTAGTTTTTGGTCTTAAGCTTTATTCATAAAGCTTTGATGTTGTATCTACAATTAAATGAAATAAAATTGATGCCAAGGGGCCCTGAAAACCTCTACAAATTCCTTTTGTTCCCATGCAAAGCCTTAGAGGAGATATGAATATTTGAAGTCACCCCATCAACTTTGTTCTTACCTTTCTTGCATACGTGTACCCTTTCTGAGCTAAAACTAACTTTATTATAGGTTTATTTACATATACAAAGATAAAAAATGTCTATTTACACCTCCTAAAAATTTCTCAATCAAATATATATCCTTACAAGATTTATAGCTAAACATGGACCCCAAATTGGTTTTAGGTCCCTTGAAAGCCTAAAGGGTTTAGCATGTGCCCTACAAGTTTGAGCTACTTGAACTAATATTTCATGTTTTTTTTAGTATCTATTTATCATTAATGCTTCATTAAAACTTTTATTATCACCAAAAAAACTCTCAAACACTCCACTTCTTCTTTTTCTCTCATTCACCAACTAGGCCTAGTGAAATTTTACCTAGTTGGACTATTTGCAAGGGAAATTTTGGTCATAGAGAGAAATATAAGATTGGTATAGTATTTATCAGAACTTATTCACCTTAAAAACACCTCTAAACATGTTTCTTGAAGTTACCAATTCTTTATATCAATCTCTTTACCCATTTTGCACTCACTAGCTCACTTTGCCAAACCCTGAGTTTCTTAGACTAGTTGACCTTTGAGACAAAAGATTGAGGTATATCCCTCATTTATTAGGAAAATTAAGTAATTTTAAAGTTTTTCCAAGTCTTTATGATGATTTTTACTATAGTTTTTAGATTTATTCCATGGTTTAGGTGTCTAACCAACTCCAAATGCCCCAAAAAGGCCTCTAAAACCCTATTTTCCTACATTTTCCTCAAACCTTCCTAAGAGTGACCTATACAGGCCAATAAAAGGCCTCTAGGTTTCTTTAAAATGGTTATCATATCTAATTAATTATATTTAAGCTTTGGATCCATCCAAAAATACTCTTTTCCTTGGATTTCTCATGTTCATCTATTGGGCCAAGAGCTTTCCTAACTCATTGTATGGACTGATAGCCCCTTAGCCAATAAAGGAAGGTATATGGACATATTTGAGGATTATTATTATTAACACAATTTTTATTATTAATAAACCAATTTAAATTATCCATAACTCTCTTCTTCTTCCTAAACAAGTTCATTTATTACCCTACCTTCACTAGTTTATAACATGTTGTATATGTATACATGGGTTTTAGAGACCTATGTAGGTGTGTGATTATCTTGTTTGTAGTTCATGAAGTCACCATGACCTTCATTTAGGTGTCACATACTACATCATCAGGTGTAAACTCTTTCTAACCCTGTCTATGTACCTCGATCTTCAAGACTGAGACTCTCTAGGTGTTGATTGAGACACTCTTTTGTAGGTGGCTATAAGCTTCAACTGAGCACAAACAAGATGTGAAAAGATCATAATTAAACACATATAGGTGACCATGCATTTAATTTCAATATTATTATCCTTTTCAAGTCTTAACACACCATCTTAGCATCAACCCTCTAGGTCATTATCTGTTGACTGAGATATCTTGTTTTTTTGACCTGCCTATAGGTGAAATTTTCATCATGAGACCTTGGTTGTGTTGTTTGTTAATATCACTTGAGCCCATTTTTGTCACAAAGTTCATGTTTCAAATTTTACTTAACCTAAGTTCACTTATAGGTTCTTTGGAATCACAACTATGTTCTCATTTAAACTAAGACACCCCTATCCTTAAAACCTTGTTGTGGGTGTGCATTGAGCATCGTGAGAACTTGGTCATGATGTTTTTGGACCTCCTTTAGATCTATATGAACCATTTGATATTTACTTATAATTTTTTTCTTTATATGTTCTTTGGACTCCTTAACTATGTTCTCTTTTTGTCATGACTGAGAGACCCTACTTTTGACTACTTTAGGTGTTTATTCCTTATTAAAAGGACACCTATAGGTGGCCCTAGAGCCCATAAGGCCATGTCTCAATCATTTCCTTCTATCCTTCAATCCATTTGACCTCATCACATTTTAAATCTACTAGTCATAAGGTTTTGTTCAATTTTTCTCCTTAGGGTGACAACATATCACTTACAACCTTAGACCTATAAATCTTAATGGAGCATTTCAGTGCTTTTTAGGGCATGTTTTAGGCCTCAAACAACTTATCCTCCCTTACTTTATAACCTCCAATCTTGGTAGAGATCTTTTCAATGTTATAATTCAAAACATTCAACTCTTTAGATGCTTTGAGACCCTTATAAAACTTGTCATAAGAGGTCCATAAGAACCCCCTAGAGCTCTATTTTGACCCTTTTAGGGAAAACTTCCATAAACCTACTCATGATCTTCATACATGATTTCATAATTTTTTTCCCTTTAGGCACTTTATATAGGTATTTCATGGCTTTATTTCCATACCAAGATCTTAAGTGTCAAATTGTTTCAATCCTTCTGTACAAACCTGTTAATCCCCTACTCAACCACATATGGGTGGATGTTTTAGTACACAAACCATGAGTTGAAAATGCATAATATTAAACTATCCATACATAATTAATTTGTATTATTTTATCAAACATCTTAATGCACCTCTAGAAACACTAAGGTTTTGAAACACACATTCATCTTCCCTCACCTTGTAATGATATCAACAAGGGCCTTATAGGTATGCATTATGCATGTTTTATAGGTAGATCATGGAATTGGGTAGAAACATGATAGTGAATATCTTCAAAAACACTAAAATTCATTTTTAAACCTTAAATTACATGATCTCCATTATTAGACACCTTGAAACTAATTCAAACCTATCTTTTCCAACATGAAAATCATTTTCACACATCTAGAATAAATTAGGCATAGGCATCACATGACTATGTTAGCATGGTGAATAGGCTTGGGACCACATTTGAACTTTTCCAAACATCTCAATGGACTCTCTTAAACTCATTATGGTTTGGACAACTGATGCACCATGAATACAACTCTAGGAATGAGATGAACAAGCCCATACATCTAACTACAACTGAGGTTAGGCATGGAAATGATAATGGAGAATGACAAGATTGCAAACTATCCAAAACATGATATGGTGAAACCAAAACATGGAATAAGGTATTCATATGAATTTTAGGCATGTGTAACATCATTATTCATTCACATAAAACCTCTATAAAAGACCAACATTCTGGAATAAGGCAAAAAATATTGTAACTTCACTCCTTCACTCCTCTTTGTAAATTGAGTTAGTTGGTTCATCAAATCAAAATAAAATGTGAAACCATTCATGGATAAAATTAGGTAATGGATTAAAATTCCTCTAAAACTAATCTTAGTATGTGAATTGTATAGACTTTCTCAAATAAGAGAAAAACTTGTATGGTGCATAGATTAACAAGCAGATTTGAAATGTCAACTTATTAGGAATGGTTCATAAATATTAGAGCACAATTCATATTAAAAAAACATAAAATGGAATATAAATTAGTTTAAAATACATCCCCAAGATCATTTTTCTTGAAACCCCTTTTGCTGACTGTACCAAGTACAAACCTACATGTCACTTTTGTTTGCCAAGAAGGGTGAAAAGGAGTAGAATGGTTTTATCATTAAAATGAAAATTTTATATCATTTAAAACATGGATATAAGCTTTGGGATTCTAAATATTAATTTTATAATCCTTTCCCATACGCCACACTTCACAAAGAGGTCGTACAAGTGCCATTTTCTTCTCCTTTCTTAAAAAAACTACCTTTTATTTTGTATATCCTATCAATTTTTAGTTATGTCAATTGATTAATACATAAGTGGACACATGGGGCATTAAATAATCTTTTTTAACCTTAAAAATTACCAAGAACCCTATAAAACTCATTAAATGCACCCTTTTTACCTCAAAATGATGCAAAATGACTAAAATAACTAAGGACCAAGGATATTATAACATCAAATGAGATTAATTAACGTATAAAACACCTTATGACATTATTTTTTACCCCCTTGAACACATAAAGGTCAATTTTTTCACTTAAGGGTGCCCCAATTTAACCTAAAGCCTAATTTGGTCAAAAATAGTATGGGGAGCTCAAAAATGATAAATGGTTTGGTTAAGGATAAATTTGGAGATAGTAGTCCCTGTGATGTTGATGAGAGGCATAGATTCTACCCATTTGGTAAAATTTTTAGTAGTTGTGATGATAAAAACATTCCCATCTTGTGATAGATTTACTTTTCCAATAAGATATAATCCCCACATGGAAAATGGCTAAAGATATTCCATAGTGTATATCTCAGCTGGTGTTGAATAGATTAGATCATCGTGGAGTTGAAAAGGACTACACTTTTAGTGAAATTGATAGCATATTTTTTGAGAGTAGACCAAAAGCATCCCATACATAGGCATTTTACATGTTATATCATGTCTGTTAAAATGAACACCACAAATTCCCCACGTGCTTGTTCAAGGAGAGGAGGGACCTATTCTTTCACTACACATCAAAGTAGGGTACCTTTTGTGTTATGATATTAAAGTGTTTTGTATCAAAAGACATTTAAAAAATTATTTTTGAATTCTAGTCTTTTTTGCAAGAATCTATTTTTGAAAAATAAGTTTGATGTTTGAGCAACTGAATAATGTCTTTATAACATGGGCTCTATCAAATGGTGAAAATTTCAATATGAAAAATAAGTGAATATTGTGGTTAGATGGAAGACATAGGATTTATATTTGAATAAGAAATTGGGAATAACTAAGAACTTGATGTGGATGAAATAAATATGTCAAAGAATCAAGAGAGTTAGAAATAGAGTTATGATCTCTTAAGATGGGTTCATTGGTGAAAAAGGTGAGTTATTTGTCAAGGGTAGTATCCATTTGATGGTAAGTGATAATATTTTCACTTTTACATTGGTAATAAACATTAACCTGATGGTAGATAAGTTAGGAGTCACCCAAAGCATGCAGATATGGAATATCTAAGTTAAGTGTTGCTTTCATGCCTAGGATTAATGCTTCATATTATGCCATGTTATTAGTGAAATTAAAGGTGAGCCAAAATACCAAAGGGATTATTTTACCATGAGTTCTAGTTAGAATACAACCTACCCCAACTCCTTAGAGACATTTGGTGCCATCAAAGTGTAGGGTCTAGGTATCTTCATATAAATCAATGGTGATTTTAAAAAGATCTTCGATAATTACTTTTAATTTAGTACTACTAGGAATGACATAGGTATATTCTTGATTAATTACTTATAAATTTGCAGTGAATTTATGAAATTAATCTTTAAGAGAGATAACCTAATTTAAAACTTCAATATAGAGAATGTTATCATCGGGGATATTATCTTGAAGATGATTAGTAGTGGGTATGGGTGCCATTGAGATTTGGTCAAAAATGACTTGCCGTTTGATATATTTTTTCATTATGATGTAAAGATAAAATTACATTAAGATAACCATCCACTTTATAGTTAGATATACAAGTAAAAAATATTTGAAGAAAAAGGGATGAAGTGGGTTGGAATGAACTATGACATAGGTTCTTTGATAGAGCATTTAGTGAAGAAGCCTTTTACTACAAAATAAATAATGAGGTAATCACATTATACTTTTTTAACATTTTTTTAATATATGAGGCCTTGAATAATATAATAAATAACATATTCTCTTCTAGTATCATCTTGTTGGGCAAGCATTGTCTATACTAATACGGGTGTAGAAGTGTACAAAATAAAAATATGATCATTAGAAGGTGGATAAAAGGTCGGTGGATGAAGCAATGATTATTTCACATTGTCAAATTTCTTATAAAAATTATTAGTCAATTCTAAAGAATTACCTTTATTAAGTATGGAATTAATTTATTAAATTCATAATCCATTTTGGGGACAAATCATTGGATTTCCCCAAGCTTGCTGAGGTAAGTATAAATGTCTAGAATAGAGAGAGGAATAGTAATGTTGATTATAGCATTGATTTTAACATTATCAACATCAATACCATGATGAGAGACTAATAACCCTAGTAATTTACCAAATTTAATGCCAAAAACACACTTGTATGGGTTAAGTCTAACTTTGTACTTGATGAGTTGATCAAAGATGATGGATAAATTAGAGAGATGGGTTTTATGATTTTTGGATTTGGTGATGAGATCATCTACATAGGTTTTCATAATCTTATGTATAATATCAATAAAAATGTGGGTCATAATATGTTGATAGGTATATATGGATTTTTTAAGGTCAAAGGGCATATTAATAAAGTAATAAGTGCCCCATTCTATAGTGAATGTTATCTTATGTTGGTCTTTAGAGGTGATATGAATTTGATTGTATCCCAAAAAACCATCCATGAGGGATAAAATTTCATATCCAATAATATAATATATGATGGTATCTATCAAAGGAAATGGAAAATTATCTTTGGGATAAGTGAGGTTGAGATTATGGAAGTTGATGTACATGTGAATAACCATGATAAATTTCTTGTAAATAGTAATGATGTTTGACACCCATTTAGAATAGTCCATAGGTTTAATACACTTGGCATCTAATAGTTTGATAATTTATTTATGGTATAGGATGGAACTTCAAGGGGAAAGTTTTACTATTTTTGATGAATTGGCTTGGCATCAGGGTATGTGATAATGTTATGCACAATGATACTAGGATCTATGTTAGGCATGTCCATATATGACAAATCAAAATTATCATGATATTTATCAAAAAATAGACTAAAATTATCTTTTTAAGTCAGTGTGAGTTTTATAAAAACTATTATTGGTCAAAGATATGAGTGTGTGCCATATTTTATTTGTGTGGTTTCCTTAATAAGAATAACATTTAGATTTTGAAAATTAGGGGAATTTCAATTTAAATTCCCAAGTTTGTGATGTTTCCAAGGAAGTTGAGGCTATTAGGCATGGAGTAGTTCAAGTATGGATTCATTACTAGGTAACATAGGTAAAGGTCCATAATATTCCACCTCTACTTCAATATCAATTATGTTTTTAGCATGAAAATCATATTCAAAATGTATATATCATACATTTATGTCCTTGGCATCAAGAGTGATCTCAAGAATAGGTGAAACTGTGGAGGAAGGTTAATTAGATCTAAATGGATTGTTACTAGGTGTATCTATAGAATTATTGGTAGGTAGGGGATTTAATAGAGTGATATGTATGATAAGAGGTATAAAAGGTTTTATTTTTTTTGAGTTTTTGATAGGTAATATTTTTTCAACCACCCAAGGAATATCAAGTGGATAATTAATTGAAGCTACATGACCTTCAAGTGTTAACTCAATATCCATGGAAATAATATGAACATCATAGTTAAAATCATGTATTTTAGCTAAGGTTTGTTGATAATGTTGAACATTTAAGTCTCTTGATTGATCTTGGGCCATAATGTAGTTATCATCATAGGTGGGAGAGATAGTACATGTTTGTGTCTCTAAACGAACTTTCAAAGTTGAGATGCTCAAATCACTAAATTTACCAGGTGAAATGGTTAAAGGGTAATAAAATAACTTTTCCACTCTATAATCATTATAATTGAAATCATATTATATATAAGATAATTCATGTATATTACATGGAGGAGGGAAACTGGTGATTTCATTGATAAGAGGGATGGTATGATCATGAGGTAACAAGGAAGGAGGAAGACACTCCAAAATGTAAGGAGGTAACTTGGTAGTATTGGATATGTTTTGTAAATAATTTGGCTCATCAGTGTTAGAATTGACAATATTGACTTGTAACTCTAGATTCATATTAATTAATTTAGGTAAATGTGCATTATTAATTTTTGGCATAGTGGGAATATGATAAGGAGATTTAGGATTGGGAAGCTGAATATTCCATGGGTTAGGATTGGCCTCATGTTTCTACCATTTTCCATTATGAACAAACTTGATACATTGGCTTCCAAAAGAGGCAATATCCCTTATGTGATGAGTCCATGTTCATCCTATTATTATATTATAGGTAATGGTAAATCGATAACCATAAGCTTAATATGTATAGTTTTGGGTCCAATAGTAAAAGGGAGCCAAATACAACCAAGAAAATTTTGTTTGGTCTTATCAAATATATGACATGTTAAATGAGTTTGCTTGAGATGAAGATGATCTTTGTTATAATTGAGTTATTGAATGAGACAAAGAGATGTCACATTAATTCCTGACCTTTCATCTACTAATACTTTGAAAATAAGGGTGGCATTAATGGTTGTTTTTATAAAGAGAGGTGGATCATTGGATCAAAAGATAATTTCATCATTGATCATGTCCTCTTCAGGTAACTCTATGGAAGGTTTTGAAAAGGACAAATAGTTTCAATGGTATAAACTTCATTTAGTTGAGGCTCATGAGAAGGTGGTTCCTCTTTGATGGAAGATGGTTCTTTAATTTCTTGTAGTTGTTGCATTGGGAATTTACAATGATGGCAAGAAATGAGAAATAACTCCATGAGAGGTATTTTACAAGTCGTAGATTTAAGTTACTCTAAGAAATTCCAATGATTTTGGAAGAGAAAAAACCAATACAAGGCTTGGAAGTGATTTAACTTATTTTCGAATAATGGAGTTTTATTCCTATTTTAGTTAAGGTCTAGATTAATAAATCAATATAGAATATAGAAATAAATATAGTCCTAATTTATGAAATTATTTGTCTTTTTTACCTTTCTGAAAATAGAAATAACTAATAATAAATATAATTTAGTTAGAAAATAGACTAAGATGGTTGATACGGAGGCTAAAAATGGTTGTGTAGGACTGGGAAGGTATCATAAACCTAAATTTGGATTTTATTGGAAAAAGGATAGGAGCACCAAAAAGTGGATGCTTTACTATCTGGTGCTATTTTTTGTTCCCGTTAATATTTTTTAAACTAATTATAGAGACCTAAAACTTTTTGGGTAATTGCATTGTGCTTGTTTGAGGGTGCCTATGAAAAATCAAGCATTGATTGTCAACAAAACTCATTGTGGATCTAATTTTGTCTTCAAACCCTAACCCTCCATCATGATTGATAAAAATACATTTGAGTCACTTGAGAAAGGGGGGTTAGTGTGAAATATTTATTGAATGTGCAATCCACACCCCTTATGTGAGCATGCTACCTACATACCAATACTTTGAAGAGGGATCAAGCCATATGTAGTTATCCCACCTAGTGTGCTCTGTGCAATAGTGTGATGCAAATGCAAATGCCAAATTGATAGTGTTTAATATGGCTAGGGATTATTATAAGTATTTGAGTAGGTTTGTAGCTATGTTGGGTGACTATGTGCAAAGAATAGGGAAGTTTGCCTTAGTGCTTTATTTATATCCTTACATGTTTTATAAGTGTAGTCACCTACCTTTGTAAATGAGCTTTTAATGGGATTTTATAGGGAATAATTGGTCATGGGTCAGATGTATTCACTCTAGGATAACCTAATTAAGGATAAGGATCGGATTAAAATGATAATTGGGGCTCAAAGTGAAAATTGACAAGACCACTAAAAATGGGACACTTTTCTATGGGGTGATATAGTCCAAATGGGGTGCTCCTATCTTAAAATCTCAAGACTTAGGGAAATAGGATTGGCATGGGGAATATTAATTGGATGAGGTTTAATCATCATTTAGAAGGTTCTAAATGACTAGAAATGAGCAAAAAGGTGTCTAGTAGGGTCACAAGATCATGTAAAAATGACCTATGGATGGGGTGTCATAAGCCACACTCAAACTACCAATTTGGATATTTTATATGACTACATTTCCCCTCCCCTTTATTCTAGTGATGTAGCAAAATGAAATACTAGGATAAAGGAAAAATAAAAAGTGTACCTAAAATTACCTATAAGGGTGAAGCCCATGAAGATGTGTGATGTTGAGTGTGCATAGAGAGATCACAATATGAAGCATAAATTTGTAATAGAAAACAAGGAGTAGATTAGTTCTTACTAGACACACTATGTCTAAAATAATAATATACAAAGGCTAGGTAAAAGAGAGAGGAAGAGAAATAAATGAATACACCTCATTGAGTAGATGTATCAATACAATACTTATTATGATATTGAGTGATGTTGAGTGATGCTAGGTATGTGTTGTACCAAGAGTAATATTATGAACAGAGCTGAGTCTTCAATTCCCTAAGGGTGGATCAAGAATATAAAGGCTATCCCTTTGGCTCCATCATCACCCACTATGTAGTGAATCTATGTGATCATGCATGTGTTCATCAGTGTTTAGACTATGTGGCTAATCCCTCTGAATAGGTGGCTTAAGAATACAAAGGCTATCTAGTCCTTTAGCTCCACCATTGCCCACTAAGTGTGAACTATGCAATTATACCAGTATGAATGTGTGTCATATGATATGGTTCATGAAGCCCATGAATGCTCTATGATTTGATAATGTGGTTTGGATAGCTAAATGTGTACTAATAACTAAGACAATATTAGCCACTTTGAAAGGTGGAGATTAGGATTTTATGAAAGCCAATCCAAAATTGATAACTAGGCTTATATGAAAGCCACTTTGAAATGATGCAAACCACCTTTCTATCTAATTCTAAAAATTTTGGGTTTTTTGGCTATTTGGACAAGAGTGTCTAAAAGTGAACACTTTATTTTAGGGAATTATAGTCCGAATGGGATGCTCTTATCCTTTACTATTTTTTATGACTGTTATGTGTTTGTCCCTATTTTTATAGTCTATTCTACATGTTTTGAATTATTATTATTATTCTAAGTGTTCTAAAAAATAATTTTGATCAGTAGAGGGCTCTGATCTCTATATAAAAACCCCTATTTATTTCCCCCTCTTTTGAGGGAAGGAATAAAGACCCTACAATGACTGCCCTCAAAGGAAATAACCTTACATGTGTGTTATGCTAAGAAATACATGATATAGCAATGATTATCAAAATGATGTCTTAAGATATAGCATAGTTTATGTTGGAGATTGTTAGATCAATAGGGGTATGCCTAGATAGATGTAACAATGTAATAGCATGTACATTTTACTAAAATAAAACTAAAAATCTAGTTAGTTGTCAAGGAAGGATGGAGCATGATGTCCATCATGGCATCCAAAAAAACAAGATAATGTATGATGTGGATCATGGCATTGAAAATAAATAAGAAGAATAAATTCACACAAGCTAAGAAGAAAGAAGCATATAAAAGAGGCCAAGGGGCCACATAAACAAGGGACATGGGCACATGTCACTCAAACTGGCAAAGTAAGCATATAAGGTATGTTCAAATGCCCATGTACACATACAATTGTAAATAAGCAAGATTGGTATGAGGGCCATAAGCACATACAAGAGTACAAGCAAAGTACATTGGCAAATGTCTTAAGACACACACAAGTAATAAAATAGGAACTAAGAAATGCAATCACATCTAACTACTCAAAGCAAGAAAGGAAAACATGTAAATTCTATCAATAGTATCACATCTAATTGATCAAAGTAAGAAGTGAAAGTATGAAAAATATGTAGTACGGGACTAAGTAGATGTTAAAAAATACACAAGTGCTATATACTAGTGATTATTTATAGAATAATCTATGTAAGATAGTTAGTAATATACATCAACATGATAAGTAGAGTCTGTGGTGTAGGAATGACATAATCTAGATGATGTAGTCATGTAGAAGATGCCTCCAGTGGGTAGATATGTCAATGTATGTCTTAAATGTAAAATTAGGATGCCACCTCAATGGGTAGAGTAAATCAATCAAGGATTTGGGTGTCACTGCACACACTCAAATAATATCAAGTGAAGCATGGTAATGTAGATAAATCGACAAATAATAACATAGAACAACAAAATCTAAGTCTAGCATGGTAGTATAAATGTAAAGCATGGATAATGCAAATAGTTGAAATTTTTTTGGTGTTTTGAGTTATTTGAATGTTTTATTTATTTTGACATGTTATATTATTTTTGGTATTTTGAAATAAGCTATGTATAAGTAGGCAAAAAATAAACTATGTACAAGGAAGACTGAGAAGAAATGATACTAACCGATGAGTCTCATAAGAGACTCCCTATCATGGTGTCATGTATCAAGGAGAGGGATCATGGTGTCACATTGGGTTCACCAAATTATTTAACTTATTTTAGAATAATAGAGTTTTATTCCTATTTTAGCTAAGGGTCTAGATTAATAAATCAATACATAATATAGTAATAAATACAGTTCTAATTTGTGTAACTATTTGTATTATTTGACCTTTCTAGAAATAAAAATAAATAAGAAGAAATATAACTTAGCTATAAAATATAATGAGATGGTTGATACAAAGGTTAAAAATAATTGTGTAGGACTGGGAAGGGTATCATAAACCTAAATCTAGATTTCATTGGGAAAAAGGATAGGAGCACTAAAAAGTGGACACTTTGGTGTCTGGTGTTGTTATCCATTCCTACCATTGTTATCCAAACTAATCACAATGACTCAAAACTTTCTAGGTAATTGAAATATGCTTATATGAGTGTGCCTATGAAAAATCAAGTATTGTTTGTTAACGAAACATGTTATGGAGCTGATTTTGTCTTTAAACCCTAACCCTCCATCATGCTTGATAAAATGACATTTGAGTCACTTGAAAAATGGGGGGTTCATGTGAAATATGTATTGAATGTGTAATCCACACCCCTTATGTGGTCACATACCTGCATACTAATACTCTAAAGAGGGACCAAGCCATATATATTTTTCCCACCTAGTGTGCTTTGTGTAATAGTGTGATGCATATGCAAATTCTAAATTGATAGTGTTTGAGGTGCTTAGGGACTAGTATGGTGATTTGAGTAGGTTTACAACTGTGTTGGGTGACTATGCAAAAATAATAGGGAAGTTTTCCTTAGTTATTGATTTATATTCTTGATTTATTTTTAAGTTTGGTTACTTCCCTTTGTAAATAAGATTTGAGTTGGATTTTATAGGGAATATTGGTCATGGGTCAGTTGTATTCATGTTAGGCTGATCTAATTAAGGATAAGGACTAGATTAAAATTACCATTGGGGCTCAAAGTGAAAATGGATAGGACCATCAAAAATGGGAAAATTATCTATGGGGTGTTATAGTCCAAATGGGGTGCTTGTATCATATAGGCTTAGGACCTAGGGGAATAGGATTGGCATGAGAAATATTGTCTGACTGAGGTGGAATGACCATTCAAAATGTTCTAGATGATTAGAAATGAGTAAAAAAAGTGTCTATAAGGGTCGTAATAGCATGCAAAAAGGACCTATAGATGGGGTGTCACAAGCCACACTCAAACTACCAATTTAGACATTTTATATGACTACATGAAAGTAGATTATTTTTAGTAAGAAGAGAGGTAGTTGGAGGTTCAGATTGAGGAAGTGGTTCCTCATTAGTCTATAAAGGTAAGTTAATGGTAGTAGTATCTTTGATAAGTTTCTCTTCTAAATATGGTTTATTTGGTTTTTTTATGGGATATTTTGGGTGGGTTTGCATCGATAATTGACCTTAGCCACATTCACATATTGAAAATTGGTATATTATTGATCATAATCGGTGTCAATTGCATAAATATACATTTTTTATTGTTGAGGGTTGGATATAGAGAAAGTTTTTGGATTATTAGAGGAAGCATATTTGAAAGTTTTTTTCTTTTGAGAATCATTAACATACTCATGATGATTGATTTTGATCATGGTACCATGATTGAATGAATCTCCTAATATAAAAGAAATAGAAAAAAATTTAAGCCCATGACATGTTTCATGGGAATGACCTATATTGGCATGGAACCAACAAAACTTGTTAGGATCATACCATTGAGGGAGTTTATTAGCATACATGAATGGTTTAAAAGGTGCTAAAAGTTATTTCATTTTTTGAATAGTTAGTGGTGTATGGGAAGGTTGGGGATTTTCCATTTTGGCTACTCCTAGTTTTGGTTGAAGAGGATTGTTAATGATTGCATTGGTTGAATGTTTAAAATATACCTTGATGCTTTTAATGTTAGGTTCAAAATATTTAATTTGAAAATATTGATGCTTAGCTTGGTCAAGATCATCATTTAAAGTTTCTTAAGAAAAATTTCAAACCTTGTATTGGAGGGAAGGTGTTAAGGACATTTTGAAAATTTTAAACAAGTTATCATCAATCATGTTGTGATTGGTTTTGTGAGCCAAATAATTCTATCATTTGATAAAATCATAAGCTAATTCAATAGGTGATTTATTAACATTGATGAACTTATTAAGACAATTTTTAGGAAGATCATTATGTTGGAATTATTTAACTAAAAGATTGACTAAATCCACAAGTTACTATATAAGATGCTATGGAAGTTGGATATACCATTATAATACATTTATGGTGGAGGTTTTAACTAATATTTTAGTAGTGGAAAAGGAATTAGTTCAGATTCACTCTTTATAAATATTACTGAATGCCTTGAGAAATAATACAGGGTCTTTAGTCCCATCATATTTAATAGTTGGATATATATTACCTGTGTCAATAGATATAATTAAAAGGTTTAAAGGATAATTTTGAATGTGTTGAAGCATATTATTATGCATGATAGGTTGGGGAATAACATTTACCATGGCATATATAATAGGTGGAGGGGTAAAATTTTGATTATTTTTGGGAAGAAGAATGGGAGGATGATTAACCATGTTATCAAATGATGTTTTAGTTGCATCATTTGAGAGGTGTTAGATGTTTGCATTATGTTAATTATTTTCACTATCTGTGAAAGAATTTGAGCTATATCAATAGGTGGATTGGTGTTGGTAGGAGGATTCCCCAAATTAGTATTAGGGGGAGGGTTTCTAGGTGGAAGATTGATATGAGGTGGGTTATTAGTATTAATAAGGTTTCCTATGGTTTTATTTGTTAGTCTTATATCAATTACCCATCTAGTATGGTATGATGTCTGAAGGTGTGAATTATCTTGATAAGTATGAAAAGGGTTTGATCCACCAATCTCATATGTTGGATTAATTTGAACCATGTTCTAATTAAAAGATGAGGGAGGAGAAAAGGTGCTCTAAGAGTGAGGATATTCTTAGGTAATGAAGGTAGGAATAAAATAACATCACACATATCATCTAAATGGATTCAGGTTGTCAAAAAAGATTCTAATAGGGGATTTCATGATTATTGAAGGTAGAATCTAAAATAAGGAAGCAAGGAGGAGAAATAGGGATAGAGTCATCCACACACAGAATCATATCAACCAATAAGTAAAGAGTTAACTAGGTTGACAAAGTCTATGGAAAAGGTCCACACAACATGATGGAAAAGACATAGTTAAATAGCTTGACTATGTTTTATAGATGATAAATTTTGAAATAGGAAAGAAAGATACATAATCATATGGATTGACTGTGTACTATAGATGGATAAACTAAATAAAATAAAAGAATACACAGTCAAACAAGTAAATCGTGTACTTCAAATGGGTAGTTTAATAGATGAAAAATATTCATAGTCATATAGGGTGATTATGTAGTTTAGAAGGAGAAACCAGATAGACTAAAAAATATACATAGTTGTATAGGGTGACTATGTAATGAAGGGAAACAAGATTAGTAGTATGTAAGAGATTATGTTGATAGGGACAACAATGTTCTAAAAATATGGAAATATTTTTTTGATAATAACTAAGAAAATAAAGTGAAGCACATAAGTAATTAGATCAATGTGGATGGTCTAATTAGAACACATAACACAAACCTTGCACTAACACTAGCTAATGCAAGTTTTAAAATAAAAAAAATACAATGACTAAAGAGAAAGAAGAAAACTTGAATGAAAATGATAAATAATTGGTCATGCCTAAATATTTTTAAGTTATAATAAATTTTGAAATCAAGGTGATGGGAATTTGATTATAACAAAGAACTAGAAAGAAATCTACAGATAGTTTTAGGTAATTTAGGCTAAAAGAGATCTATATTGCTGATGAAATTGGCTTGGTATTAGGGCCTACCCCCTCACTTCACAATCTCATAGTGATAATGGTGTTTGGTGTTTTGATAATATATACCATCAACTACATGTTTATACTCAGTCAAAAAATCAAGTCGACTTCCCCCTTGTTGATGAAATCTAAGGAGTTAGACCTTGGGAAGAAAATGTTTAATAATTTTTAGTGTTAAGTGATTTTAAAGTGTGTGCAAAAGATAAAAATAGTTTGAATAAATCAATAAATTGAAAAAATACCTAATTAATCTATGTTTGTTACTATAAGCATGCAAGTAACTAAAATGAAAGTTGAATTAATTAATATCAAAATAGGTTAATTCCTTTGATTATGAAGAGTATAAAGTTATCTTAGGCAACATTGTATGAAAATAATATAGAATCAAGTCGATAGAGTCATTATTTTTTTTTAGAATCAAGATTTGAAAGAACATAGTTGACCAAGTCAACTATGCTTCTAGAGAAAAGACAGGGTATAGAACTGTGTTGAGCTAGTTAACCCAATTTGCTATAGGGATACAATTTTATAGATTATAAACTTATAAAAACAATATTTTAAATGAAAAACTTAATTGATAGAGAAGGTAATATTGAACCTTTGTGGATTTGAAGATGTTTAATTTTCAAATTTTATGTTCTATTATTCAAGTGTTGATTTAAATATTCTATGAATAGGATCAATTGGGTCAATGAAGTCTGTAAAACTTTTATGCTAAAATATAATCTATGAATAGAGTTGACTAGATTGACTATGTCTACAGAACTATAACTGAAGAAGACTATGTCATGTTAATTGATCTAGTCACCTATATTTGAAGAAGACTTGCATTGAAATAACCGATTTGTTTTAGAATGATTATGTGTTAAAATTATGCAAAATTTATTAGAACTATATCAATATGTTTGATATAGTATTGAAAAAATAAAAATATATAATATGATGATAAAGTGAATTTGTGAAAGAAAACCTATAGGATTTTGGTTCACTTGGGTTCACAAGAATGTATACAAAGGAAAATGTAGTTGACCTATTAAATAATCTTAGCTCAGAGAAGATAAATCTTACTTACACTTTCATTTTTTGATACATTAGATATTCAAGGTCATGATCAAGATGGATCTTGTAGACCTAACTAAGGGTTCTTTTACCATAATAACATCACTAGAGAGGGTTCTAAAGCCTATAATTAATTAACACCATGTAATAACCCTAATTAGGTTCTATGTTTTCATATTCACTAAGTACATGCAACGTAAATTAAAATCTAATATAGCACTCACCAAATCTTGTGGCATGAAATGGGGGATAATAAACATAAAAATTAAGCATGCATATAACAATTGTAATTAAGCTATGTATAGATATAACCCTAATGAATAAATAGATATATATTTAAAAGCCATTAATTATGCTACTTCTATTTACTAAAATAGAGGAGTAAAGTTAGAGACACTTAACTCGAAGACAAACCCATTAAGAATCAATCTCTCCCTTGGAAAAAGGTGTTTCATAAGAAGTTTTTATGGTTTATAAGGATCACTAAGATAGAACTAAGCAATCAATATTTTTCCACAAGATAATATTATTCTCCAAGTATAAACCATAAGCAATAATTCCTCAAGTAGAATGGTCGAAGAGAAGATTGTAAATGAATAATTAACTCCTTGTCTCTTTAATAAATGGAAAAATGAATGTGTTTATACAATTGAATCTAACCCTAAACCTTTTTGAAAGTTTAGCTGATAGAGTTAGCCTAATTTAACTCTATATCAATAATTGATAAAAATAAGTTAGGTCCTGATCTAGGTCATCCAAGACTGACCTAGACCCATAATATGAAAATATAAATTAGAATACAAGGTCAACTTAGGTTAACATTGTTGAATAAATGTCAAGAAGGGTTTTAGGCTTAGGTAGGAGATAAGTAAGGTGGTAAATTGCTTGGAGGAGTGTTTAATAAGGTTTCAAAGCTTAGGTAAGTGTACAAGATATGGTTGTATACATAGGAAGTTGTGGTATAGGGAAAAATAATACTATAAAGCACCAATGGTTTACCCACCCCTTTCTTGGTGCACCCTTTAAGGCGTGCACTTAGAGAGATTGAGACTTGATAGGTTCTTGTAAGAGAGTAAGCATTAATAATTGATAAATTTTGATAATATTATGTATATACACATCTAAGTAAGAGAAATATATATTTTTTAAGACAAAGAGAAGTAAAATAATTATCTACACATAATACCAATAATAATAAATCACACATAAATAATATATATATGTGTATGCATAGTGATATGTGGCATAAAAACTAGGACAATGTTGATAGACTATGGACATTATTAGTTGCCACAAGTGTCTAAGTTTCTCTAATAGCATCCTGGTAGATTCTAAAAACTTATTTCTTGAATTGAGAAAACATAGAGCTTATATAGAGTTATTTTTAGGACTACGACATGGGAAGTAAGTAGTATATATCATAAAATCATTTAAATACATTCTCTCCCTCTTTGCTTGGTCATTTATATATTTATAAAATGCAATCAATCTAACTTTAACATTAAAATTTGTATATGTTATGTCATATATTGTACAAAATAAATTTTTATATTTTTATGTTATTTAGATCACCTAAATTATGAAATATATTGTGAGGAATAGTTGACATAGTCTATAATGTTTTGAGATAGATCGTCAAATTGAGCATAGTTATTAAATTTATTAGATTGAATATATTAATAGACTTTATATGACACTTTGAAAAATAGATTAAGATAACTTATATTACTTTGTACATATGGATCATATTGTGATCATGAATTTTTAATCTGTAAATAGTGATTAGCCCCTCCTAATCAAAATTGTTTATTTAAAATGGATTTTTAATAATAAGTCATTTTTATAATTTTTAATTAAATAAAAGGAATTGAATTTGATTTTAATCTAAATGTAAAATTAATTGAACCATTCTAAATGATTATTTTGTAAACTCATATGATTTTATTGTTTAGATAAGACATTCAAATAATATTTGTATCCTCTATGTAAATAGTCCAAGTTCATAAGAACTTTATAGTCGACTTGGATTAAAAAATAGATATTAATTTTCTAATTTCCCTTTAAGTAAATTTAAAAATTTATTTATAAATCTTTCATAATTTAATTAAGGAAATTGAAATAAATTCAGATCACAGAGGAAAAAAAAAACATGACACAGAAGATTTGTTTACGGGGTTCACCAAATAGCTACGTCCTTGAGTCTACTCTATGAGTGTTCTGATCTATTAAAAAAACTTTTTGAGAATAATTACAAAATCCCTCTGAGTATAATAAAATTATTTTATACTAGATAATTTGTCTATGCAACAAATAAAAATAAAACTCTTTAATTTACCTGAGGTTCTTACTGCCTCTGTAATCTAGATATATCTCTATGTAAAAAATACCTCTATGTAAAATCCCCTACTTCTCTAAGAAATCATCTTAGTGCCTCTGTAAAATAACCTATAGTTATATATTTATCAATATTACTTGGAATTGGCTAGACATTAACAAATTTCCCTCTAGGGGCACTAATAATTTCTTTGAATTGGATTTTTCTGTTTTGATAACATGTCTTTTTAGTATTTCCTCTGCCTTCACACATTTTTTTCATAATAATGAGTTTTCCCCATTTTTAGGCTAGATATTTTTTGTGATAAATATAATCCAAAATAGGCACACCATCTTTAATGCATATCTATTTTTCTATTTTGACTCCAAGATTATTGGCTTGGTGGACAATTCAATATAATCCACTATTTTCATGCCATATATACCACGTAGATTTTACCATAATATTACCATGCAAATAAATTTGTCCAAATCAGATGCCACATTGTCCTTGAATAATCTTGGAGTTAAAGACTTGGGATAATCTTTTAATAAAAGATTAGTATGCATGTAAATCTCCACCAAAATAAAAACATAATCTCTCCACTAAAATAAATTAAGAACCAAATATCTTTCCACAAACCATATGATTCTTTTTAAGTGGAGGAAATAAAGTGGAATTTAACTTATGAGATTAAATAATTAAAATATTCCCATGACTTTCTTTAACAAGCCTCTAAGAAGTTAACTCCACATTTTTTTGGTGAAATAAAGACTTGGATTTAAAAGAAAATATGCAACCATGCTTATCTTAAATAACCCATGATTAAACTACCACATAAATTTTTTAAATGAATATTTATGTCTTTTTGATAATATAAGATTGGTAGGATTCTTGATTTATGGGATAAAGATTTAAAAATATATCCCATGGCTATTTTAAATAACTATCCACGTGGGAGTGGGAATAGTATATTTTTGGGAATAAAATATCCAATGATAGATTAAAAACTATTAAATAGGATATTAAATGGTAAAATAGAAGATACCATTAAATATGATATTAATTAATTAAATATATATCCCATGGTAAAATAAAAAATATCATTAAATAGGATGTTAATTAATTAAATAAATCCCATGGTAAAATAAAAGATACAATTAAATAGGATGTTGATTAATTATCCCAAACCATATGAAGAGTGAAAATCCTTTGGATCAATGTTGTTTATGTAAACACCTTTTTATTTATATTTTTTAACTGATGGGGAATGATGGTAATACATAAGCACTTTAGATCTAGAATTTATCTACAATAATTGATTCAATGTTTCAATTTACATAAAAACAAGTTTCAAGGTTCCACCTTTAAATATGACATGGTTTGGGTATCTTACCCTAATTTGGATTTTTATAATCCTAATTAAGATATAAAACTATATGTATTGTTCAAATTAAAAAATATCATAATTAAGCATGAATTTGAATGTAAAGTACTAAAATTGATTTGACAAGTGGTATGTGCTAAAGATAGAAAATTATATATGATATTTATGAACTATATATCACCTCAATCTTTTAAACTTGGCAAACATAGACATTGGTTATTCCTTTCAGTTATAGACCTTTTCTAATTTTAAAAGTCTCGCATCTACTCTTTTTTTTTCCCCTTGAACTATCTCTTAGTCCAACTAGTCTTATGTTGATGATCCATGTCTTCTTCTTGGAAAAAATGCTTAAACATTATTATCTTAATTCTCTATAAATTATATACCTATACCTATTTTCTTATTCACAAGACACTTGTGTCCCGAATAGACAACTACATTGACATAGGTTTCTTAATTTGATGCAAGTGTCTAGTGCTCTAAACTCATCTAATTTACAACTAAAACATATCCTAATGGTCAGCCTAAGTGATATTATGTGATACATATCTAAAAGGATTGGTATAAATATAAGATCAATACTCATTCATTCCTTACCTAGCACAGACCTAGATTCATACCAAATAACATTTAAAGAGTATTCAATTGAGCAAAGGTTCTATATTTTCTCTTATTTTCATATCAATTATAAGTACAACACATTTATAGGTATGAAGTAGTGAATGATCAACCCAAGAGTTATATTTTCTAAGTTAAAATATAGATCACTATTGTATTTACTTATCACACATTACATGATTCACATACAAGCTAACACATAGGGGAGAACTACAAAAGTATGAGACCCTATTAATAGTATTAGCTATGTAGACAATGCTCATTGTCATAGGGGTCTTTTTAGTAGCTCAACACCATGTGCCTATTAACCCATTTTTCTCATAGCCATTATGAATATAAAGAACTAGGGTTTAATAATTTGACAAAGAGTGACAATCCATGACCCAAATATGAAAACACCAGAATGAAGGTGACAATGAACCCAAAATAATCCAAATAGTTGCATATAGTTTTAGTAATTATTATATACTAGACACCTGTGTCTAAAATAGACACTAACATAAATGAAACCATCCTATGTTGATGTAAGTGTTTGTGATTATAGAGGCACTTAATCCAAAATTTTGTGACTATTCTAGAATATTATTCTAGTTTGTTTCCTACCTATTCCAGATATGGATTTGTCTTATCATCATAACTAGCTAAGTATCATCTTTTTATTATCATTGTAATATCTAATGTAGTTACACTTTTCATTTTTAGCATATCTTAGTAAAATAAATTTAGTATATGGTCTATATAAATTTTATAATTAATTGGTCTATTACAAATTTGTTTATCACCCATGTGCTTATTCATTTATTTATTGTTAACTATATATAACCATAGTATGACCCTCATCCAATTTATGGTTAAACATTTGGTGACTGCAATCTTTGAGATCCAAAACCTAGGTTGGTTATGGTCTTTTATACAAAATATATGAAATATGGATGCATCTATTACCCATTTTGGGTTCCAATTTGTAATATTTATTGTGGTTTACTACATCACCTACCTTGTTAATTATATTCATCAAATTCATAAACATCATGAGAGGGTTTTAAAATAGAGACAATACTTGATCTAAATTCGTAATTCATTTTGTAATAATATAGGGTCAGTATCTAGACACCAACATGCATGATTTTAAACATTTGTTCTACCTAAGTCTTATTAAAATGATAGCTACCATCATACACCCATTATTCACCCACAACTTATATTGGATTATTTAGTCCATGTTGTTACTATTCAAAGAGGTAAGATTACTCAAATTAATCCATCACCTATTAATCTAAAATAGGTGCCTCCTAAGCCTAATATTATGATAAAATCTAAGGGATATGACCTTATTGACAAATTGAGTAATACACATGCTAATATTTCAATCTTTTAGCTCCTAAAATAATTTTATATTTATAAGGATAGCCTATATGAGGCATTGTGTGAGGCCCAAAGTTCTGAGTGATATTAAACCCACTTATTTTGTATTTATCATGAAAGATTTCAATAATAATTAAAATTTAATTACCTTTAATCCAATAGATTTACCATCCAAATATATTATTGACCAAGATTTGCCTTTGTTCATATAAGTGACCATTCAAAATAAGGGCATCAAAAGGGTACTCATTGATAATGGATCGAGCATAAATATTTGTATTATAAAATTCCTAACCACCATGGGTATTAGCACAAATATTATTAAAAAATGATTATGCATGTAAAAGAGTTTGATAATTTACATATCCCTCTGGTTGGTTATATCACATTGGATGTGACATTAGGAAAAAAATGGTTTCAACTACTTTTTAGGTAATGTCTCAATCATTACATTATAATTTAATTTTGGGTATAACTTGGCTAAATTTATGAAAATTTTCTCATCTCCACTTCACTGATGTGTAAAATTAATACATTTTGGGACATTATCAACCATGCCTACTGATGATGAACCTTTCATTTTTTTTTAAATGATACATTCTAAAATCAAATGCATTCCTAAAGTGGTACCACCTAAACATGCATTCCTCTTAAGCATATACACACATATGAAATAGGTGAGTCAAGTATAATGGATCATTAATCTCTAGATGCAAATAAGTCACTCATGAGGTACACATATCTTCACATCAAGAGAAAGAACCATTACCAAAGGAGCCAATAAAACCATAAGAGCCCCTAGCATTCAAGTTTCCTATATTGGTCAGTAATGACCAAAAATATGGCCATGTTTTAGATTACTATGATAGTGATGATGATAACTCTAATGATATGATAGATGAGAAAATAAAAAAATTGAAATTTGATCCACTTGATCACCTTTCACATAATCTATTCAAACCTATAGTTCTTGGTACATATAATCTAAATCCACTTATAGAAGACATAGAACTAAATCCAGATAAGGTAAAAACAAAAATATCAAACAAGCACATAAATACTTGTTACTCCATACATCCCTCTTAGTTAAAAACATTGAGTCAACCTTACAAGGGTCAAATACAAGTACATCATGTGAAAAATGTGGAGTCTTTTCAAAAGGATTCACAATAAACTTTATAGATCAGCACCCAAATGACACTATAGATACCATATTATCTATGTTATTTGGACAGAAAATGGTTTCTTTACCTTTTATCAGACACAGATCAAGGAGTATACTTTTATTTATAGATGGAATACCATATTATAATTATCATCAGATCATTGGCTATAATACCAATCAATTTTACTCATTTAAGAACCAAATTTGGAAATATAAGAATGAAGGACCCATACAAATTGTGTCTAAAACATGCAAAAGACAAAATCCTTCCTATCTTTTAGAAGAGAACCATCTTTCAAAATGACCAAAGCATGAATATTTGACTATTATTTCTAATATTGATGGGGTATTTTACCACCATATCTAGTTTGATAAGAAAAAGTGGGATACAAATTTTGGCACAGTATTTCTAAAATAATTGAGACATACTAAAAATAAACAATATACTCTCCATTGATATTAGAATCTCGAGGATACATTAGATTACCTATCACCTATGGTCCACATGTGGTAACTTTAACCATATGAATATTAAACCATAAACCACTTTTTAAATTAAAACTTGGACAATATTGGTTAGTCAATTAGAATTCCAAGATAGATATTACAAATATGTGCATTAATTTTTTTGATATGGATATGAAAATTTGCATACAACATGATGGGTATGGTTATTTTCATATACCATTGGATTATATTAAACTATTAGATAGAAACATTTAAGAGGTGGAAGTGCATCGATACAAACAAATATTGAAAAATATCCAAGTGGCCTTACACCTTTTGATGATGAGGACTTCCTTGATTAGAAATCTTCTAATTTTCTAAATAAATACCAAAAAAAAATTTAAAAAAAATGACATATACTTATCTTACTAGATCTTTAGCATCTATGTTGTTAGTTTCATGTTGATAGATATCATATTATTTACTTCTATATACACATGTGTTTCACACTTATATTTGAGTGTGATATAGGAATACATAGATACATGATTTATGTGCTTGTGTATGTTGAGCCTTCCCTCTACTCATGTCACCAGGATGTTGGGGGCATCCACCTCTACGATCATGATACATCTATTTATAACATTCTATGGTCACTTTACATTATCATGTTTAAGCTAATATGTAACTACACATGCATTTATCCATGCTTATATCTTTCACAGTATGCTTGATATGTTATGTACTTGACATTTTTTGCTAACACATTTGATCTATGGGATACTATCATATGTTTATGTTGGTTTTTTTAAGTTTTCATTTATGTGCTTCCTTAATTTTCTTGCCTTTATATTATTGGTTGTTGATCATTTTAATAAGCTCTATTGTTTACCTCTTTAACATTTGAATATGTCATTTATTATTTTATGGACATTTTACTAAATTATGTCCCTTTGATTGTGTGACATTTGAACATGCCCCTTATTTATGGTCTCCTTAGACCATTGTTTGTTGATTTGATTTTGAATGCTCTTGTGTGTCATCAATTGATTGTTGAGCTTGTGTTTTTACTATTTAGATGTTTCCATGATATTTATCATGCATCTTAGGCCTTGATGTGATCACATTCTATGCACTTCAATGATACATTTACCTATACATGTTCTCCTATGTGTTACATGGTTCATTCATAATCATATGGTTATCTTATCCTTTTCAGGTGAGGTAATTATCAATATTCTTTCCTCACCTTAAATGGGGGAATATTAATGGGAGTATGTCATAGAGGCATGACTTCCACACATTCATTATTTTAGATTTAGTAGGGGCATGTCATAGAGGCATGGCTTTCACATATTCACATTTTTAGATTTAGTGGGGGCATGTTTTGGAAACATGTCTTTCTCCACACTTTTCATTATGCAACATACCTAGATTATAGTGGGGGAATATTTTAGAAACATGTCCTCTACATTGGCATTTATTTTAGTTTTTAGATTTATCCATATATAGTGGGGGAATGTTTTAGAAACATGTTCTCCATAGTTACACCAGTTTTAGTTTTAGATATATAGTTGGGGGTATGTTTTGGAAACATGTTCTCCACACTTACATAGTTCTCAGATAAGATAAATTCATAGTTATATGATTTAGATAGATATTTGTGGTGTGTATATATATATATATATATATATATTGGTATAATTTTTATACATAGACTTAGCATGAGACATACTAAGGTGTGTATTTATTAAATGTCTACCTAATATTGAAAAATACAAATTAGTTTGAAATTCTAAACACTTTCAGGGAATGCCACCACTCACCAAGTTGGACTTTTACATATTATATTGAGCCAATCTATTGAAATAATTGGTTTATCTTTTTTATGGTTAAAATTACTAAATCACTCAATCTTACCAATTTTTTAGGTTGGAATTGATTGTATCATCCATCCTCACCATTTTGATAGTGTGACTTAGTTTACTTACACCCACTAGTTTATAAGTATGATTGGGTTGCATGGTTGAGCTAGTCTCAACTTCTAGATGGAAATCCACCTTAGATATATATCCTCCCTAGATATATGAACTTTCTAGATTTATTTTTGCCATAATCTCAATTTTGGTGATTCATAATGATGCATCTTTCGAATGAAATTTCTAAAAGTCAAGATAGTTGCATCAATACATAGATGTACTCTTAAACCTTGATCTCTTTCAGTTTCAATGATTTCAATAATTTCAATTTTATATTATATATTTTAACATGATCTTGGTTACAGGTCAGTCACTAAAAAATTACTTAAGTTGGACTCAAGTAAAGGCAAGGTATGTTATACACACCCAGGCATACATTCATTTCCTTCTAACAAATAATTTTATTATTAAATTAAATGAGGGGAAAATGTAGATGATATTTATGAACTATATAACACCTCAATATTTTATAGTTGGAAAACTCGAACCTTAGTTTTTCCTCTTAGTTATAGACCTTTCCTACTTCTATGATTCTCACATATACTCTCTCTTGTGGCCCTTGTCCTATCTCTTAGTCTAACTAGTCTTATGTTGATGACTTGGGAATCATATCTTACCTAGATAGATTAAAAACTACTTCATTTTATACCTCTATGATTTTTGGACTTGTTCTTATTTTCCTACTCCATAGATACTTGCATCTTGAATAGACACATTTGTCGATGTAGGTGTCTTATTCTGATGCAAATGTCTAGTACCCTAAATTCATATAATTCACAAATGAAATGTATCTTAATGGTTGACATAAGTGTTATTATGTGAGATATTCTCCAAATGGATTGGTATAAATATAATATCAACCCTCATTCATTCCTCACCTAGCACATACCTAGATTCATACCAAAGAACATTCAAAGAGTATTAAATTTAAGAAAGTTTCCCTATTTTATCTTATTTATATACCATTCATAGGGACAACACATCTAAAGGTATCAAGTACTAAATGAGTATCCCAAGAATTATATTTTACAAGTTGCAAACCATGTCACTATTGTACTTATTTATTACACATTAGATGATTCACACACAATCCAACACATAAGGGAGAAATGCATAAGTCTGAGGCCCTCTTTAGAGTATTGGGTATGTAGGTAGTGCTTATTGATATAGGGTTATTTGGGGTAGCTTGACACCATGTGACCACTAACCCATTTTTTCCAAAGCCACTATGAATATGAATAACTAGGGTTTGATCATTTCATAAGTAGTGATAGTCTATGAACTAGATTTAAATACACTAGAACAAAGGCAATAATGAACCCAAAAGCATATATGTGATCATATCCTATTTCAATATTTATTTTGTGTTAGATACCTATGGCTAATCTAGACACTAGTTTCAATGCAACCATCCCATGATGATGCAAGTGTTTATGGCTACAAAGGCACTTAATCCAAATTTGGCAACTATTTCAAAATATTCTTCTAGTTTATTTCCTACCCATTCCAAATCTAGATCTATATTAGCATTATAACTAGTTAAGTCTCTTATTTTCATTATTATTACAATATTTATCATAGTTGTACTTTCCATTTTTAACATATCTCAACATAATAAATTTAGTATATGTTTTATATGAGTTTTATAATTAATTAGCATGCTATAAATCTATTTATCACCATTGTGCTTATTTATTTCTATATTCTTAACTTTATCTACCCATAGTATGACCCTCATCTAATTTAGGGTTAAATAAAAATACTAAAGAGATCAAGATACTTAGTTTTCCTATTTCAATAACTAACTATGAATAACTTATGATAGTGGAATCAAGCTAAAATCATGTTTGTGAGTCATTCAAATGTGTAAATGATTGTCTATGTGAGCAGGGTCACTAGCATCAGGCTAGGGGAATCTTGTAATAAAACCAACTATAATCTAAAATTTTTGTCATAAGATAATATTATTTTTTATGATTGTATATTATATTTCAATTTATTACAATAGATTTATGTGTGATCTTTACAATTAATCATGTGCTCAACTCTAAAACCAATCTCCTTATCCTTAAAACCTTAATTAAACTTATAAATGGTATAAACCTATAAAAAAATGGAATTATAATGGGTTGAGTTAAACCCAATCACCCTTATTGATGATTAAAATCTACTTATGTATCCAGTAATTTGAACAGGGAATTTAAGCCACACATAGTTCTTCCCCTTAGTGTGAATTTGTAATTGAGTTCCTTTCCTATGTGAATGCACCCAGTGATAGCTTTCAACACTTGAAAATTTTCACTCTTGACTTGGCTTAGTGTACTTGAGACTTAGTTAATGACTTCTCTTAATGATTGATTTATAAATAGGGAAGAATAGGGTAGTTTTGCTCAAATGTGTAGTAGTGTATAGATGTAGCATATGAGTGTTAGATGGATAATAAGATTGACCTTGATATATATATATATATATATATATATATATATATATAAAGTCCATTAGTGTAATTTATCATCCAATTGACACACTAGGAAAATGGGCCAACCTATAATAATTGATTAAATTTTTTAAATAAATTTTGTTGGGCAAGGCATAATAACATCAATCTTAGAATAATATCATCAATGAAAATGTCTAAGACTGATGTTGATATCTAGGAAACATGAATGTAAATTTGATGTCTAATGATGTAGAGACATATAAGTAAGATATTTAGCTAGCTTGACACATATTTAGAGGTTCTTTTTAGTGACTAACATTAGAATAAGAGGGTCAGACTCATAGAAAATCATGTGGATGTAAGATAAGGAAAATAAGATCCTTTTAGATACATTCAAATATTTTAGGATAAATGTAGGTCAAGGTTGACATTACCAAGTGTCTAACACCATATTTTAGTGTTAAAAGAGTTATGATGATATTTAAATTAGTGAAATTGAGTTTTCTACATGTTTTATCCTAATTTAGATTTTAAATCCCAACTTAAGATAAAAACTTGAATGTAATATAGATTTTAAATTATGAAAATTAATAATAAATTTAAATTTAAAATACTTAAACTAACTAGACAAGTGGCATATGCTAAACATAGAAAATACTAATGAAATTAAGATACTTATCATTCTTAGTTCATATAATTATTATGCTTGAATTTTGACATTGGCAAAGGGTGAAAAAAGCATGAGAGTCACTTGGATTTGGAATTGATTATCTCTAAACCTAAGGTCACTAATATCAACCTTGGTCAAAACCATTAAACTTACTAACTGAGGTGGACAATACTATCATGGGTTGACTTGGTTCTCTACGATTATACAGTTGATTATGTTTGCTTATGATACCATTTTATATGTAATCTTGATGCCTGAATATGTGTTCAACTCTATAAATCTCTAGCCTTCTCCTTGAAACCTTAGGTCCACTTGTGAAGGGTAGAAACATATGAAATTTTTAGAATCATTATGGGTTTAGCTAACACCAATCACCCTTATTGATGATTACCCTACGTATCTAATATCCAAAGAGAGAATTCAATCCACATGTAGTTATTACCCTTGATATTAATTTTCAATTGTGATCCCTTGCAATATGAATTCACCTATAATTTGGTTGTTGATAATTTAAAAAAATTTCTCTTGACTTAGCTTGGTGTGCTTTAAACTTGGTTGATGACTACTCCTAATGATTTATTTATAATTTGGGAAGAATAGGGTAAATTTGTTCAATGTGGAGTAGTATATATATGCTTAATAGATAAGTTCCAAGTGAGTATTAAGTGTGGAATTGAATTTTATTTATATGAGTCTATTTTGGATATTTATCACAACACCAATATGCTAGGTGAATTGGTCAACCCATATGAATGATTTGATTTTAAAAAATAACCTATGTTGGATGAGGGTCAATAATGTCACCCTCAAGTCAATTTCAGTGACAAAATTACTTGAGCCTAATGTTAGTGTCTAAGAGACATGAATAATTATATGATGTTATAGAGATGATTGAATAAGATATATAACTATTTGACACATACTAAGAGTTTTATGTAGGTGATTTAAATAGGATGATAGTAATCATAACAAACATGTGGATGTGAGAGAATGGAAAATAAGAGGTGTATATGTGACAACAAGTCATGAATGGTGAAGGTAGCTCAAAAGTTACATTGTCAAGTATCTAATACCATATTTTAGTATCTATAAATATCCATAATTTATTATAGTATTTAAATGTATTAAAAATATTAGAGTAAAAATATAAAATATACTTGAGTATGTAGAACACTATATTTGGGATATGGATCCAAATGTACTGATTTTCTTCATGAAAAAACCTTCAATGAATATGTATTAGTCAATATCCATATATGAAATCTTAAATATGAATTATAATTTAAATTTGAAACTTAAGAGTAAGGAAAGAGTACACATGTATGTGGGTGAAACCATGTTTCCTTGTAACTTTTTGGATATGATGCTTCCTTATCAAATTATTCAAGAATTATTATTCCCTTTTGAAACACGTGGAGAGTTGGAGTGATTGTACCCCAGATTTGTGTAGAATTCAATCCCTTGGGTTGGGAATAAAAATGGGCCAACCCTCATGAAATTTGACTAGTTTTAATATCATTCTGCATCATTGAAGCTCAACTACACTAACCTAAATAACTAATCTAGCTTTGATATTAAACCTGAAGATGGTAGAACCACATAATGGGTTCTAAATGGGTAATTCCATGGCTATTGAGTGTCATTTAACCTCAACATAAATTACCTTAAACATCATTAATCAACCATTATAAATGTACTTATATATTTTAGTTTGTTCACTACATGGTGTTATTGAATTATGTTTTGTAAATAAATAATTGTAATATTGCTCACTCCAAAAATATGTAAATTTGCATCAAAAGGCATTATGCCTCATTAAATATATGTTAATTGTCAATTTTATTAGTTTATATTTGCATGAACAAGCATCATGCCCCACTACATTTGTGCCAATTGATATAGAATTTTATGCATCTATATGTTAAATTTTATACCTTATATCTCAAATGTATCTATACATGAAAATTTATAGTTTACTTTTTTATAAATTGTGTGTACCTACATGGCATGTGCACTCAAGTGTATCTAAATATATATCATGTAATTAAATTCTCTATAAAGTGAGTGCATACACATGGAATATAACCTTAGAATATATATAAATGTGTAAATATCTATTGCATTTCTAAACTAATCTAATATTGAAACCATTCTTAGTCTTTAAAATTTTTACTTTGTAACCAAAATATAATTTTTATGTTCATGGAGATTTGTGCTTCTATGACAATCCCACATTTTGAGGTAACGGATGTATCTTGGAAGTCACTCATTTCAAAATAAGAGTGAACTACACCATGTCATGTATAAATATGTAATCATGTACATTGATGTCAACATGTGGGCAATATGTCATCAAAGCATATATGTAAAATATATAATGCAAGGCATATAAGGGTAAGTGCACCAACTTGGGGAACAAAAAAGGGCCTACCCATGGACATGATTTTTCTAAAATTTCAAAAATGTAAATTTATGTAGATAATTAGAAATGGATACTCTCAAAATTTAAAGATGGTATAAAAATATGAATTGTATAATTTTGAGTTTAGTTTCCAAAAAACTATTTTTTTTAAATGGTTAAGTATAAATAGGTTAAACATCTAAAATTTGAAGAGGACCTCCTATTTTTTTAAGAAAATTTGAATTATACCATTCTTTATTTTGAGAACCATTAAATATTGTTAGAAACCCTTTGGTGAATATTTAGATTAGATATTTTAGTGTGTTAAGAACTTTTCTTAATATTTTTTGATGAATTATTTTTTATTAATTTTTAAATTAAGTATATCTTGAAAAATTAAAAAAATGGATACCCGTCCGTGCAACCCACCCTAACTACCTCAAAAAAACTGAAATTTGATTTTTTTATAATGTGTGTATAATTAGACCTAGTTTGTTAACATAATTTTTTTTTGTAGTTGGATAAATAAAAACCAAATTAGATAAACATGAATAGACATGTATGGGTGAGGCACATAATGTCTTTAAAAATGTGTTTTTAGAAATAAATATAGTTTAAACCCTTAAAATAGCCCAAAAATTATAAAAAATCACACATTTAAAAAGAGGACAATGTGCTCGTCATAATGGTAATAATTTTTTGAATTTTAATGTTGAAATCCATAGTGTTTTTGGAAATTGAAGTTGAAATTTGTTTATTTTTCTTAGAACTCTCAGTCTCAACTATAAATGCATAATCCCAAGCCTTTAGCTCAAAAATCCAAGCTATTTTTGAGTGTAAAGGCTCTATTTTCAATTTAAATTCAAATAATGCATATGTTTTAGGGAACACGTATGCATTGTATAATGAGTACACATTATATTATGTAATATACAACATGCATATATTATATAACATGTACATGTTGAATTATTATAAGTTAAAAATCAACTCCATGAGCATTTGGGAGTTTCATGTGAAGCCGACTTTGTCCATAAGCTTATATTTACTACTCTAAATGTTAACTATAAGTTTACATTTATATAAATGTAAACTTATACTTTAATTTTATTTTAGTAAATATAAGATATTAGGGTCACTTAACATCTTATAGAGTTAGTCTCATAGTTTCATGCCTTATGATGTGGAAAATAGTTTTTCAAAATCCAACCCAGTCAATACTTAGGCATTTTCAGGGTCTAAGTATTAAACCTAGGGATTTTAGGACATAAATTTTTCAATTGATATCCATTTTTGGTAAACATATAGTCATTTTTTAGGTTTGTGTGCCTTAAAATTGAATCCTAATATTTTTAAGAGTCTTAGGTTTGTAGAAATTTAATTTTTAAAACCACTCACTTTGAAATTAATGTAAAGTGGTGTTATTGGGGTAGTGTAGGTCATATTGATGACCTGCACACATCAAACAACCACTTTACATGTTAAGTTCACTTGATCATCACCCCTCCCTCATGCTTAATCACATCCTACTCATCCCTCATTTCCCTTAATCACTCTTTCATCAATCCTCATTATCCCTAATCACTCCCTCATTAACCCTCACTATCCCTACTCATCTCTAATCACTCTCTTATCATCAAAATCACTCCTCTATTGACCCTCACTATCCTTAATCATCCCTAATAAATCTCTCCTTATCCCTCTTCATCCCTCATTTACCCTCACCATCCCTCATCATCTTTAATCACTCCCTCATCATCCTTAATCACTCTCTCATTGGCTCTAATAATCCCTCATCATCCCTAATCACTCTATTGGCCTTTACCATCCCTAATCACCACTTCATCATACCTAATCAATCCTTTCTCATCCCTCATCATGTATAATCAATCCCTTATTGAGATTTACCATTATTCATAATTTATAATTACTCCCTCATTTCTCCTCATAATCCCTCATGATACAAAGCCCTATTGCATACTCTGCTTATCCAAGCTCTTTGCCAATATTCACATAGCTTTCACTTTGTATTTTATTGCTTGATCTCTATCTTTAGACCCTCCACACATTTCAAATTCATATCTACATTTTATTCATTTAATTTATTCTTCATCATTATTTTTATTGTCTCACTAAACTCTTCATTTTATTTTCCTTACTCAATGCATTCAATCTCTCATACTTTGAGACTATCCCCCTTACTAGTTTTTACTCTTTATAACAACTTGGATCAAATCTTATTTCTATTTCCTTAGGCTTTAATAGGTATCTAACTAACCTCCTTCCACTCCTTTTAGTTCTCTCTAAATTATTATAAACCCTACTTAAATTTTCAACATAATCATGTCAGTACTTAGGCATTTTCAAGTTGTAATTATTAAACCTAGGGATTTTAGGACATAACTTTTGAAATTGATATCCATTTTTGGTAAACATATAGTATTTTTTTAAGTTTTTTTGCCTTCTAGATTGATTCATGGAATTTTTAGGAGTCTTATGTTTGTAAGAATTAAAGTTTTCAAACCACTCACTTTGAAATTGATTCAAAGTGGTATTATTGGGGTAGTGTAAGTCACATTGATGATCTACACACATCAAACAACCACTTTACATGTTAATTTCACTTGATCATCACCCCTCCCTCATCATTTATCATTTAATACTTATCCTTAATTACCCTTAATAACTCTCTCATTAATCCTTATTATCCCTAATCATTCCATCATTTACACTCAATATCCCTAGTCATCTCTAATCACTCCCTTATCATCCATAATCACTCCTCCATTGACCCTCACTATCCCTCATCATCCCTAATCACTATCTCCCCATCCTTAATCACTCTTTCCTCATCCCTAATCATACCTAATTTCTTCCTCATCCCTACTCACTACCTCCTCATCCTTAATCATTCCTTCATTGACCTTAGTTATCTTTCATCATCTTTAATCACTTGGGCTTATCATCATAATCACTCCATTGATTATTACCATCCCTAATCTTCCCTAATCACTAAATTATCATCCCTCATAACACATAATCAATTTAAATGAGGATAATATTTCTTCACATTAATCTTTTTAAGATTTTTTAATTGATTCACAACTTTGACACAAACAAAATTGGGTTTCTACAAAGCAATGATTTGGGTATGATGTATCTATTATCCATGATTTCATGGATCTACCAATTGATATATTCATTCTCTAGAAATGATATTTTTTATAAATATGTTTAAGGTAGAGTTAATTAAGGGATCAAATCAATATTATTGTTTAGTGAAGATTATGTAGGAACTTATTTAAGTGACTGAAAGATATCATTGTATTCATCTAGTTCATGGTTAAATTATTTCATCTTTATTATTATTAGATAAACCATGATATGATATGGTGACATAAGGATGTAATTAAACATTTAATTATTATCATTAAAAATATACTTTTTACTAGAACTAAAAATATTCTTTCACTTTCTGGCAATAATGGCTGAAGCATATGAATGAATTATGATATATGGTATTTCAGATCCAAACAATCTATTAGAAATTTTCAACTATTTACTTCATAGACTACATGTCAATGGTAAATACATGGTTGACCACATTCAAAACATCACACCTTATAATTTTGATATGTCACAAAGGATTTCATATTTAAAAATTTTTATTTTGTACACCAAGTGACACTACTAGGTGATCTATTTCTCAAGGCCTATGCTAGACCATACACTAGCATATGGTTATGGATGATGCATAAATTTCAATTTAAATTTTTTATTATATGATTTAGGAGAAATTAAATTATTATAACTTCCATTAGAAATGATGAAGTGTATTATCTCACCATTGATCTACATTTGTTAATGAAACAATATTTTTAATTCATATATTTTTTTATTAGGGGAAGGAGAGATATTTTTAGTACCAACCATATCATTGGGTTCATAATCTATTATCTACTTGACTTTTTATAATTCTAGATAATTTGTAAGTAGAGAACTCATAGTGTGACACTCTCTATTGGATTGAATATTAAATTTATGCATTAAGCACCACTTTCCAATCTTGGACTACTTGTTTGAATCATTTGAAAATTATTTTTCACTCTCTGGTATGATGACTTAATCAATATACAAAGAAATATAAGGCCTTAAATATAATTTTTTAGATCATAAAATGTCCTCATATGAAAATTAATTAATTTGTTTCAAGAAATCACATAGCTTGGTGATCCTCATGTATTTACAACCCATTTTTGGCATTATGGTGGTTTTACTTGCTTCTCTTTTTATAACAAATTTTTAATTGTTAATTATGTCATTTCTAATAGGCCCATATTTTTTCATAGGTGTTAAATATTTGTGTTTCAAATTTGCCTCCATATCATTTTGATCACTATGTCTTACATTTTATGCTATTACTCAACTCTTCACTTGTATCTCCTAACATTGTTAAAATACAACAAAATACCACCATCAAGGTATTGGATGGAGTGAATAAGGATGATGAGGGATGAGGAGGAATTGAGTAGAGATGATGAAGGAGTCAATAGGGATGATGAGGGATGGTGAGGGTCAATGAGTGAGAGATTAGGGAGGATGAAGGAGTGATTAGGTATGATGAGTGATGGTGAGGATTAATGAGGGAGTGATTAGGGGAGATGCGGTATGAAGAATGAGTGATTAGAGATGATGAGGTATGATGAAGCCGTGATTAGGGATGATGATTTGATGCAAGAGAAACACTACCCAATATAAATAATGATCTATTTTGCATGTTTAGAGTCTTTAGAAGGTGTTTAAGGTCATAATAAGTCTGTAGGAGTCTTTATAAGTTTCTATTTTTATGTCAATTATGAATTAGAATTATATTGGACTTTCCCACCAAATCTTTCATTTGAATTTTTGAACTTTTATAGAGACTTTAATCTTGTTTTAAGAAGTCCAAGATTGAAATTATTATGATTAGAATTTAGCGAGGATTTTAGGATTTTACAACATATATACATAAACTCATATTTGATAAATATGTTAGTAGTTGAGTTAGTTGAGGACACTCTTGACATATAAAATAAGTTAGAATTTAGTTGATGGTTATTTGGTAGTAAGAGTCTTGTTTATGTATTATTTTGTATTTAGATCTAGATTCAAGAGATTTTAATGCATTAGGATTCAAAAGGATGAGTGTAAATAACCCCAAATTATTGAATAAATACAATTTTTGATTATTTTTAAATAATAACTACATCTTATTGAATATGTGCAAAGATAGTTGACAGTGTGCATGATCATGAAACATGATTAGTAAAAATTTCTTTATGTTACTTGTTTGAGTGGTAAGTTGAAAATACCTTTTATTTTATGGTGATTATATAATTTTTCATTTTAGTTTCAAATATTTTGAATGTTTAAATTACAAACTATATACCCTGTGTTTTTACAAACTATTCCTTGAAATCTTAGTGAAAGTCAGAGTCTTATGCAAGAGGAGATTATATTTGGTGGGATTTTGGAATGTTTGATTAATTATTAAATTGACATGATAATTCCTTAGTATTATTTAAACATTGTATGTTTTTATTATGCCAAGGCCATTTTGTGTTAAATAACACAACCATGTCTTCTACGATAAAAAGTTTTGACTATACATCTGTGTGAGAAGGTATACTCATGTATTAGAGTAAACATTAAAATGTATATGTTGGTGATTTTATTCTCATATTATCATGAATTTTTATATTATTTAAACTATCTTTCATATATTTGGATGAGAAAAAATAAAACTAACATAGTCCTACTGTCATCAAGAAACTTAACATAGTCAAAGTGGTATCTCATAAAAATTGGCAAATTGAGTGTTAAATATGGAATGCATTGATTTTTTAAAGTTTTTAAAAAAAATTCATAGGATTTTAAACCTTAATTTTTATTTATATCCCTTTTTATAATTAATTATAACAAATAACCTCTTCTCATATTACTACAGACCTATGACTGAGTACATAGTCTATTCAAATTTGGTTAAGTCAATCTATTGTAGATTAAAAAGGGAAATATAAAACTTGTAAAATTTGAATAGAATAAAATTATACCTAATAAAATATTCAAAGTCATTATAAATTCCTTTGGAAGATTGAAATCTAATTTTAACCCTTCTTGGGTCTGTGAAACCAGTCTAAACCTTATATTAGGGTTTCTACTTTCAAAGTGAGTTTTTAGGAGTTTTAAATGTCAATAATTAATTGAATTTGGTGAAAATTTTGAGTTAAAAATTAACAAAGATAATATAGTTTTTTTAAGTTTTGTAATAATGGATAAGTATAAATGGGGGAGGATTGTGTGGTAGACAGGGTAGAAAGAAACCTAAAGACCTAATTTGAGAGTAGAAAGAGCCAAAATAAGTTATCAAATAGTTAAACCATATCCTATAAATTTGTGAATAAATGGTATAAATAAATTAGGTTTATTTGATTATTTGAGTCTATATAAGAAGAGTATATGATAGAGTAAGAGGTAGTGTATAATATGAGGATTGCATTGAAAAGTTAAGTAGGGTTGAGAAGAAGTTAGAGATAACTCAAAGGAGTGGAAGGAAGTTTGTTAGATCCCTATTAAAACATAAGGAACTAGAGATAATATTTGATCTAATTTTTTATAAATCATAAATACTAGTAAGGGGGATAGTCTCAAAGTAAGAGAGATTGAATGTATTGAGTAAGGAGAATAGAATGAAGAGTTTAGTGAGACCATCTAAAGAATGATGGATAGTAAATGAAATGAATAAAATGTAGATGTGAATTTGAAATGTGTGGAGGGTCCAAAGATAGAGAACAAGTAAGAAAATATAAAGTGAAAGCTACATGGATATTGGCAAAGAGCTTGGACAAGTAAAGTATGTAATGGGCCTTTGCATCATGAGGGATGGTGAGGGGAAATGAGGGAGTGATTATAAATTATGAGGAATGGTGAGGATCAATAAGGGAGTGATTATAGATGAGTAGGGATGAGGAAGGATGATGAATCAGTGATTAGGGATAATAAATTCCAATGAGGGAGTGATTAAGGACAATGAGGGATGGTGAGAGCTAATGAGGGAGTGGCTAAGGATGATGGAGTGATCAAAGATGATAAGGGATGGTGAGGGTCAATGAGGGAGTGATGAGTAATGAGGAGGGATAAGGAGAGAGTGAATAGGGATGATGAGGGATAGTGAGGGTCAATAGAGGAGTGATTATGGATTATAAGAGAGTGATTAGAGATTACTAAGGATATTGAGGATCAATGAGGGAGTGATTGGGGATAATGAGGATTGATGAAAGAGTGATTGTGGGTAATGAGGGATTAATAAGAAGTGATCAAGTATGATTTAGGGCTGATGATCAAGTTAAATTAACATGTAAAGTGGTTGTTTAATTTGTACAGGTCATCAATGTGACCTATGTTACCCCAATAACACCACTTTACATCAATTTCAAAGTTAGTGTTTTGAAAATTTTAATTTTTACAAACCTAAGACTCATAAAAATGATAGGATTCAATAATGAAGGCACAAAAACCTAAAAAATGACTATATGTTTACCAAAAATGGATATCAATTACAAAAGTTGTCCTAAAATCCCTAGGTTTAATACTTAGACCCTAAAAATGCCTAAGTACTGACTTGATTGTATTTTTAAAAACTATTTTCCACATTTTAAGGAATGTAACTATGATACCAACTTTATAAAATGTTAAGTGACCCTAATTTCTTATATTTACTAAAATAAATTTAAATTATAAGAGTACTTAACATTTAGAGTAGTAAATATAAGCTTATGGACAAAGTTGGCTTCACGTGCAGCTCCTAAATACTCATGGAGTTCATTTTGAACTTATAAAAATGCAATACATACATGTTATATAACATTTAGATGTTTTATATTACATAATATAACATGTACATGTTATTTGACTTTATAACATTTATAATAGCGTTTATGCATTATTTGCATTTATAATAATGCATACATGTTATTGTAAATTCAATAACATGTACGCATTATGGCTCAATAATTATCGAGCCATAATTTCAATAAATTTATCACATTAATTAAATAATTTTATTTCATTATTTAATAATGCAATTGCATTACCTAAAATGTCCATGAAATTATCCCCCAACTCCATGCACATAACCATAATTTTTATATCAAGATAAATATATCACTTGGACACATAGTAGTAACCATAATTTATATAGTAAATAAATAATCCTACATATTAAATATGTGCATGATGTAAAACATGACACCACACACAAAAGAGAGGTGCATGATATGTATCACAAACCCACAAATTTAACAATCTCAACATGCACAACAAGCTCAATATAAAATTATAGGTAAACCCACTCATAGGCATGCAATATCACACATAATACCAAGTACCACAAGTAAATTACATAACATGTGACAATAAATAATTCCAAGGGATATTAATATGTCATAATAAACAAGGCTAAGGGCCCATTTAATTAACAAGTAACGACTAGCCTATCATGCAAGAGTAATAACATCAATGTGTTTTATCCTAGTTTGGTTTTAAAAACATTAATAAGATAGAAATTAGTATGTAAAATAGATTATAAGATATGAAATTTAAGCATGAATCTAAATGTAAAATCCTAAAACATGATTGTAATGATTTGACAAGTGGCATATGTGAAATACATTAAGTATAGCAAAGGGATGAATACTTATATTTTTTACTGACTGACTGACTATGACCATATTCTAATAGTGTAAATAATCTTGAGTAGGATTTTTATTTATTTAGTTAAATAATTATGTTTTTATATGGGTTGGGTCCATTTTATAGGATGTGGGTTAGTATCAACTATCAATATTGACCTATAGTAGTTGATAATAACCTATAGTGGCTGGTACTAACTCATAGTGATCAGTACTAACATGTGTTGAAATATGGATTTGTGACTATAAGGTCAATTTAACTTATCTTTGAAATCTCTATATGTAAAATTTCAAACCTTGATGATGCACGTAATTTCAAAAATTAGTTTCTTTCACCTTGAAACTCTAGGTATGCTTTTGAGGGCTAAAAACTTAAAAAAATAGGAAAATTTACATAGATAAGCTGACCCAAATCACCCTCATTGATGATTGACCACTACCAAGATATATAATACTCCAAGGAATTAAATCAATCCACATATAGTTTTCCCACCTAGTGTGTTTGTGCAATTATGCTCCTTCGCTATATAAATACAAATAATGATTTATCTTTGATACTTGATAATTTTTAATTTTACATGGATTTAGTATCTTTAAATTGGCTTATGACTTCTTTTATTGGTTTACTCACAATTTTATAATAGTAGGGGGAATTTTCCTAATATGTAGCAATGCATATATGTTTACTAGATCAATGCCCAATCCCCTATCAAGTGAGGCTTTGATTTGTATATGATCTAGAGAAATTTTTTAGAAGTTATTTGGGTTTATTTAAATGTATTCCATTGTATAGATCCCATCAAGAGCTTTTTGACAACTATTGAAATGCAAAAGATGGACATCATATGATCCAGTTATCATTGGTTAAAAAGTGGTCAAAGATAGTCAAACTAGAAAAATTGATCATCATGGAATGTTTTTTAACTAGTTCCATGGTTTATAACTCATCATAATATTTTAAATACATTTTGAATAGACCAATTCTGAGTCCATATGTGAAAGTTAGTCAAAAGTCAACAAGATGGGTCAATATTGGTCAAACCTAATCAACAAGCATTAAAGGTGGACCAATGTGATATGGACACATGGCACACATTGGTATGGACATGTGGCATAACTAAAACCCTCCACATAGAACATCGACATGGAAAGGTGAGACCACTTTACATGGGATAAAGTTTATTATTTAAAAAATATATATTTATCTCACATCCCAATAATGTAGGATAAAAAGGACTTTTAAAAAATATTTGAAAAGTATATTTTCCACACATATGTGGATATAAAAATATATATAATTTTAATAAGGCATGGAGATATAATAGTCTTTATTCCCAAAAATATGGGATTTCATTTTAATGCCCACACCAAAGACTAACGTGGAAGGATTTAATTAAAATCTTATGATAATCTTTATTCCCATAAAAGTGGGATATTATATAGTATGATGGAAGTTTCGATGACAAAGGAGGAAAAATACTTAATAAGGCTTAATAATACTATAGTAAACATGCATAAGCCACTTTAATATGGTTTTCAAGACATAGGCATTAATTATTTGATGCTTTTTATAATGTAATGTTTAATTAAAACATATAAAGGCCATATAATTCATGTGTGGATTAAATAAATCCTTATATTGTAATCCCAAAATAGAATGGGATAATTATTAATCCCATTAAAATAGGTCTTGGGATAATTATGAATATTATTTAAAATTAGGAAAAGATATTCATCCAAGCCCACCTTTTGTGGACCCGTAAACCTATATAAAGGGTTTGGAGGGGTCATTTTAAATTACAATCAAAGTGTGAATAATAACACATAAAACTTTAGAGTAATCAAGAGTGAGTGTCATATTTAGGAGTGAGTGCTAGAGCCAAGAGCTAGAACTAGAGCTAGTGGACATCAAAACATTTATTTACAGATCGAGAACCCCTACTAGGGATAACTAATGTACAAAGTGATTTTACATCAATAATCAATCAATTCTACCTTTGAGTAGGACACATAGATGTAACCCAAATTAGGTGAACTCTGTTATCAACCCTAGTTTGTATATTGTCTTTGTGGCTCATGTTTTTGGTTTATTATCAAATATTTAATGCTAATTTTAATTATTATGCCAATTTCAAGTTAATTAATGAGAAATTGAGAATTTATAAAGCATCCATAAAAACAAAGTAATTGGTCATATTTTGGACACTACCTATTTAGGGATCAAGTTTTGGTATCAGAGTAGTTGAATTTAGTGGCTTTATTTTGGTTTGAATTTTATATTAGTTTGGTTTTGATTTGGTATTTATAGACATTTGGGCTTGTCAATCTTCCATTTACAGTGCGCATTGTTTTAGAAGTATAGGTTGTTTACAGATAGCTATGGGTAAAGCCTTAAAAAGAGAGAGAGGCTAGAAGATCTTGAAATAATCAATAGAAAAATTCAAGATGAGAATGATTTCTTGAGATCCAAGCTCTACTCCCTTGAAGAAAAAATTACATGCATGAAATCAAAGCTAGAAACTAAGGATGAGCTCTTGATGAGATTGCAATGTTGTGAACAAAAGAAGGATTTGCCTTCCATGTTAGATGTAGAAACCATGACAAAAAAATTCACTATAAGTTCATCACCATGTTTTTTTTCCTCCCATTCATATTTAGGTAATGATTTTGATGATTTTGTAAAACATACTAAGGCATTGGATCTAAATTATTAATTAAAATGGGATTTCATGGAAGAGGCCTTAGTAAAAATGGCCAAGGTATTTCTAACCCAATACAGGTAGAGGATTGTCGTAATTTTATAGGTTTGGGTTATTCTAGTGTGGGAATGGAAATTGGAGAGTGATATAAGAATGTTGAAGGGAGACAAGCTTCTAATAGCCAAGTGATTACCCCACTAGTCCTGTAGGAAGATTATTTATAAGAAATTGTTAATTCATCATCACAAGATGAAAGATGTAAGAAATTTTAGAGAAGAGGTAATGAGATTACACCTCCTCATTCTTGCATAGATTATAATTATAAACATAAGGGAAATTGTAAAACTTCTAATGATGCAATCTTTCAGTATAAACAATATAGTTTTAATATACTAAAAATTATGTATGTTTTTCATGTACTTTTTATGGGTTAAGTAATCATTTTGTTTATTATTATTGGAAGATAAATTAATTCTTGTAGAAGTGGTTTCCTAATGAGTTTAGTGCTAAAAACCAATCTTGTCATTCAAAGGTGAGAAATGGAAAACAAGTTTCCTTGCCTAGGAAGAAGATTTTTTGTACTCATTATCATATGAGTAGACATCAGATGGAACAGTGTTAGAAGATTCAACCATCACACCATAGTAAGAAAAATATGGAAAATAGGCTTTTTACAAAGGTAAATGAAGTTTTTAATTCACCAAAAGTTACTATGTCAACCCTGGATCATGTACTAACTAAAAATAAAAATCCATTAAAATGGGTTGGTAAATAATTCTTTAATTATATGTTGCATAACTGATGATTGATGAATGGCATGCAAATAATTTAGAGCATTTGTTTATATGGGATCCTATTGTATATTTAAAGGAAATATTTTCCCATATTATTTAACTTTGATTTTAGAGTTCAGATTTATGAGAGGAACTGAGAGACAAGTTTATCATGCTCAGTGATCTTATATTTGAAAATTTAAATTTGAATCTCCTATTTAGCATTTTGAGTTCCTAGTATAGTTTGGGAATTAAAATCATATTTTTAGCTTTGGATATTTTTAATAGTAGTTACATAGGTTGATGGGCACATTGGTAGTGTACAATTTTCCATACTTGCATTTTAGAGTAACTATTGCATATATGTGTTGGATGTATTTCAAGACCCATACATGGGTAACATTTCGTCTACAGTTGTGCCAGGTGATATTTTGTAGTTATAGGTAGTTCACCATTTTGGGAATGCAACTAGTAGCATAGATAAATTATATTATCCCCATACTATATAGGATATCTTATTCACTAGCAGATCACCGAATCAATCGAACACTTGTCTCTTTGACATTGAGATGTCTTTTTTAAATTGATCATTTTGTGTGATGTTATGATTGTGTTGAATTGATGATTTTCCATAGGAAAGGAATGGCATAGCTTGCCCATATCAGAATAATAATTTCAAAGACCATTGATTCTACTATAAAGATCTCCATGAGATATTACAAAGAACTAAATCCAATATCAGGAAAATAAATGTTTCAGCTTTTGGTGAAATAAAAGCTTTCTTAGTGGGAAGGCATGATCTAAAAGATATTTTAAAATTTTCCTTGGTTTTATTTAAATGTGGTCCATTATGTATAGCTCATTCATATGCTCTAGTTATCTCTGGTCAAAGTTTGGTCAATAGGTGGTCAAAATGAAAATAATTATGGTCATGGAATGTCTCTTAACTATTTACATGGTCTATAACTTGTCATAATTTTTTTGATGCATTTTGAATGGACCAATTCTGAGTCTATATGTGAAAGTTATGGCCGATCAAAGTTAGTCAAAAGTCAATAAAATGGGTCAATGTTAGTCAAACCTAGTCAAAAATCATTAAATATGGACCAATTTGGTATGAACATATGGTACACATTGGTATAAACATGTGGCACAAATACAAGCCTCTACATGACACATCTACGTGGCAAGGTGAGACCACTTTACATGAGATACATTTTATTATTTAAAAAGATATATCTCACATCCCAATAATGTGGGATAAAAAGGACTTTTGACCAAATATTAAAAAAGTATATTTTACACACATATGTGGATATAAACAAAATATAACCTTTTAATAAGGCATGGAGATATCATAATCTTTATTCCCACAAATATGAGATTTCATTTTAATGCCCATAATAAAGACCAACGTTGAAGGCTTTTATTAAAATCCTATGATAATCTTTATTCCCACAAAAGTGGGATATTATATGGCATGATGGAAGTTTTGATGCCAAAGGAGGAAAAATCCTTAATAAGGCTTAGTAATACTATAGTAAACATGCATAATCCATTTTAATATGGTTTTAAAGACATGGGCATGAATTATTCGATGTTTTTTTTTTGCAATGTAATATTTAATTAAAACATGTAAAGGCCATATAATTCATGTGTGAGCTAAATAAAGCCTTATATTTTAATCTCATGATATAATGGGATAATTGTTAATCCCATTAAAATAGGTCTTGGGATAATAATAATAATTATTATTATTATTATTATTTAAAATTGGGAAAATTTAATCATACAAGCCCACCTTGTGTGGACCCATAAACCTATATAAAGGGTCTAGAGGGGTCATATGTAATCACAATCAAAGTGTAAAGAACATAATATATAAGTGTGAATAACAACACACAAAACTTGAGAATAATCAAGAACAAGTGCTAGACCCAAGAGCGAGTACCAAAGCTAAGATCAAGAACCAAGAGCCAAGAGCCAGAACCAGAGCCAAAGCCAGTTGCTAGAGCCAGAGCCAGTGGATATCAAAACATTTTATGTACATATCAAGAACCCCTACTAGGGATAAATAATGTACAGAGTGATTTTTCATTAATAATCAATTTGTTCTACCTTTGAGAAGGACCCAAATATGTATCCTAGATCAAGTGAACTACGTTATCAACTATGGGTTGCATATTGTCTTTATGGATCATGCCTTTGTTTTATTATCATTTTTTTAATGTTGATTTTAATTATTATGCCAATTTCAATTTAATTAATGGGAAATTGAAAATTTATAAAACATCCATAAAAACAAATTAATTGGTCATATTTTAGACACTACTTATTTATAGATCAAAATATATGTGAGTCAAATTGGGTAAAAACTCATGGCACAGACATGCTAAGTAGATGGGCTAACCCCAAGAAAAATTTTGATTTTAAAAAATTATCCATTGCTATGAGAGGGTTGGTAATGTCAGGCATAGATTAGTATCTACTAGTGATACAAGCCCAATTTTACATTACTAACCTATGTATAGGAGTCTTAAACTAAGTTTTGGGGATTTCTATTTAGGATAGTGATTTTTAAAAATACATTGAAGTTCCTATAGGCATGCAACAATAGACCAGAAGGGCCAAACTCATAAGGCAACATGTAGGTATGAGAGAATGGCAAGTTAGGACCATATTTATTTCTTAAGTTATTTTTGGTAAATGTGTGTAAAGCTTATTATTTTCAAGTTCTCAATACCAAATTTTAGTATCTACACAATGAAGCATAAGACAAGTGAAAACTAGTCTATATTATATATGTTTATTAATGTCACATCATAGTAAAGTAACATATCCATGTAGCACTACATAAGATATGAGTAAATAAAAAGACATATGTAAGCAATATATGTAGCTCAAAATGGTAAAAGGTCACAAAAATATAAATCATATGATAATGTGACATATGGTATAAAATTTCTCTAGCATTGGCATGGCCACTAGATATACGAGAGTCCAAGATCTATGTTTCATTGTATGATATGTATGTCTAACATCACACTCATATACCATGAAATGAATATATGTATAAAAATAATAATATGACATCTACCAAACATGTGACAAATAACATATATAAATAGTATAATGTAGTAATTATGTAATGCTTAGGTCCTATTTTTTTACTTTTTTAAAATATTGATTTTTTATATTTTTGAATATTTGAAATCAATGCTCATAAATTAGACAATAAGTCATCCTCATTGAATTTTAAGTTGACATCTCATGGCTTGTCCTTGAGACTATGTAGGTTAATTTTTGTTTCTCATACTATCTCTTAGTGTTAATATTATATACTTGCAATTATCTTTCAATATTTTTTCTCTTTGTGGGTATCATTACCATAATGTTTTGTCTTGATTTTATTTCCTTTATGAAAGAAGGAAATATATTGATCTATTGTATATATTATTCCCCCCATCTATTATAATTGTATTTTTCCAATTTAAATGTCAATTGATGAGTAGGAGGCATGACCCTTATGTATGCATTGATAAATGTTGGTCCAGAGTAATGGGTAGAATAATATATCCAATGGATTCTCTCAAATTTGTGTTATTGTTTAATTCATTAATGTTAGTTACATCTGTCATGAATTTATAATATTACACATGATTTCACATTTATCTACATAATTTTGGATGTGTTCCCATTAGTCACCTTCTGTGTATGTTTTAATGGTCAAGTCCTCCTAATGTGGATGCTTATAGGTTATGTTTTTTTGGTTGTAGAAGGGGTCATTACAGAATTTATTATGAGTTGTTCTTATTGATCATGTACCACCTTAATAATAATTTCATTTTATATATTTATATATTATTTTTTATTATTTCATAATTATTTTTATCATCTCACAATATGATTTTCCTTCCTTATGTGAAAGGCCTCCCACTAGTCAATGTCTTCTAGATGGTAATAAAACCCAATTGTGATCAAGTAACATTCAAAATATTGTGTTTGGTCTATATTGAAGCTTTGTTATTCATAATGGTTTTGGTGATTTGGTATCTAAAAACTCTACATAATTCACTAAATTTTTATCACAACCTTTGTGATAGTGTGACATGTATGATTGTCTTTGTTCCCAAGTCATGCTTGACTTTATAAAGGCTTGTTTTAGTGTTGGATTTGCAATATGATAATTCTAGCATGATATGATATTACAACTATTGTTTGTATTTTTAATGTATTGATGATAAAAAAAAATCCTTTCCTTGCCCTTGAAAAAATTTTCTTAAATAGAAATTTATGAGTTATCTCTTTTTCAGTATATGAATCATCTTGAATATTATCCAACTCTAATAAGTGTGAAAAAAGTATGAGACAAGTATTCATATGAAGGAATGAAATTTAACTTGTATAAATGATCATTTGTGTATTATGTCATATTGGTATCATCATCATCACTATCATAATAATATGTGACCATTCCATTTATCTTTTATAAATTCACCACCAAAGGGATATCAATAAAAAAAAAATTGGCTCTATATTAGTTTATGGTTTGTGTTATATTTCATCTTTATGTGTCATAATTGGTTTTGTGTCATTGACCTTAATTGATTCTCCCACCTCATATGTATGCATATAATATAATGGAATGGTTTGTAATAGAGGAATGATAGAATTATCTCCAAACTATGATTGTAACTACTTCTTATTATTATATTATGTGATCTTGAAATATCTAAAAGGATCATAATTTTTGGGTAACTTGTATAAATAACATTCATAAATAAATATGATACACTTGTGTAATTTATATGTTATTACCTATATGGAATGTATCCAATTTCACCCCAAAATTAAATTTTAATGTATATGATTAGGAATAACCTAATTTATAGTATGCATCATTTTGAAGCCTAATTGTATAACCAATTATACGGTCCCAAGTACTTGGAGTGGAGTGTGTTCAAATCCTTTCATGATTTAGTCTGATTTGTGGATATTATCCATATGATACATAATTTTTTTAAGAAATTTGTGTTTTATATATTCAATCCAAAACCAATAGCCACCAACAAGAATTTAATTGATTTACTTTGCACTTGATTTTGAATAAATACTAGAAAATTTTACTCTATTATTTGTTGTGTGGGTAAATATTCTTTGTAAAAAGTAATTATTTTTTTGATATCCTTGAGTGTATTCATGATATAATTAAATGAGGTTGGTTATGTGTCACTAGGGAGAGTTTTCCCACATAGTAGTTCATATAAATATCTTTATATATTATTAATCTCTTTAGTAACTAAAGAATAGAAATATTAGCATGGATATTCTTTAGTTGATTTATGATGTCATATCCTTTGGGTTTATTATATTGATTCATTAGAGGTGGATGGGTTTGAGGAAGAAAATTTGGACTACCTTTAGTCTACCATACATGGTGGAGCACCCTACCTCTTTGAGTAGTGATGACATGGGCCATAGAATCTAATATAAATTATGTTTGAATAATGGGGGTGGGATGGTAGCTAGTAGCATTATGGAAACTAGGGGGAGGAAAAATAAAAGGATTCATTCATGACCTTATCCATATAATAGTTAAAAGAATCAAATAAAATTGGAAGTTTCAATAATATAAGTTGAGGAAGGTTTGAGATTATTTATTATTAATTTGAGCCTTACTAGTGTGCAAAGATTTTATCCATTTTATTACATAATTGATCCAAATTTTCACATATCAAAGTAGAATAATATGAAATGATTACAATAGTGGTTTGAGTCCAAAAATAGAATATGTGTTCATTTATTTTAGCCATGTGTATTGAATGATATGAGGGAAAATCATAAATCAAGTCTAAAAATAAAATCCTAAAATGGAAATTTAAAAGCCCTAGAAGGATGAAACCCTAATGGAGACTTTAAGATTATCACTATTCAATAAATGTTCATGTCCACTAATAAGTTTTATCCTAATTTTGATTTTGAAACTATTATTAATATTAAAAATTGAATGTAATACAGATTTTAAATCATGATAGCTAAGCATCAATCTAAAGATCAACTACTAAAACTTATTTTACAAGTGGCATATGTTAAATATAAAAAGTATTGAGGAAATAAAAATACCAAGATTTCCTATTTCATTGACTGACTATGAAAAAGTTATAACTATGGGAAAGGGCTAGAAGTAATACTGAGAGTCACTTAAATCTAGAACTAATTTTCTATGTGTGTAGGATCACTAACATCAGCCTAAGGCAAAACTATCAAGGTTGTTGACTGAGGTGGAAGTTAATGGCATAAGATAATTTAGCTTTCTATGATAGTATAGTCAATTATAGATTCTTTTGAATCATTTGTGTGAGTGATATTGACTCTTTAATGTGTACACAAATCCATAAATCAATATCTTTTAACTTGAAATTTTGGTTTACTTGTGAAAGTCCTACATATCCAATGCTCCAAAGAGGTAATTCAAGCCATGCATAGTTATTCCCCTTAATGTGAATGTGTAATTATGATGATTTACTATATGAATGCACCTATAATCTATATTTTAATACTTTACAATATTCATTCTTGACTTAGCTTGGTGTGTTTCACACTTGGATGATGACTGATCCTAGCAACTATTTTCAATTTGGAAAGAATAAGGTAGATTTTCCTAATGTGTAATA
>JARHVA010000898.1:197500-210000 GCA_037957365.1 Torreya grandis
ATGTGATTTCTAATGGACTCATCTGAAAGGTAAGAATATTGATTTAATGATATAGAGATAGTTAGATTTTGATTTTAAGTAGGTTAAACATAACTAGGGTATTCATTTAGGTGACTAATAACAAATTGGTAAGTTTGTGCCCATAAAAGGTAAGTGGATAGGACATAAGAGTGTGAAAAATTTATATGTGTACACAAAATTCATGTAAGGTGAAGTTAAGTCAAGAATAACATTTCAAAGAGTATAATAACATATTTTAGTGTCTAAAAATTCTCCCTATTATTCTAGTATTGAATATCAAAACATTGCTAAAGTGAAAGGATAAATAGATGTACCTATATGTATAAACAAAATTTGTCATTTGGGTAAGTTTCTAAATGTGTATCTTGATCCATGAAAACTTGTAATTATATATGTATAAATCAATGTCCATATGTTAAGTAAAATATTAAATGAATTTAAAAAAATATATATACTAAAATATGGTCTTTGGTACTTGATAATGACAAGCTTGACACACATTTACCATGTGTGACTTGAGTGCATAAATAAGTTCATAATATACCATTATCTCATTTTTACATGTTATCTTATGATTTTACCCTTATGTTTTCTTTTTACACACCTATAGTAACCTCATTATATGTTTTAAACCTACTACTTATCATACACAAACATATCCAAACTCTTATATCAATATTCATGTACATAAGTCAGTTTTACAAGATTCAATCAGTATCACCAATCAATATTAACTTAGTCCAATTAGTACCAACCCTTTCCCAAAAATTGAATAATTTTTAAAATCAAACCTTTCCTTAGGGTAAACCTATTTTCATAACATGTCAATGGCATGATAAATTACCCATATTGACTCATATATAAACAAATAAATGTCTCATTCAATAGGGGACTTGTAACTTATCTATAACACATCCATACATTATCACACATTGATAAAACTTTCCCTATTCTTCCAAAAATTAAAACCTATCATTAGGATTAGTCATAATCAAAGTTTTAATCTCTTTTAATCCATTAAATCAAGTATTGTCAAGTATCAAATCTAAATTATTAGTTGCATACATATAGTGAAGGAGAAAATTTTTAGAATCACACTAAGTGGGAAAGCTACATGTATCCAATAATCAAATGGGGGTGATTAGGGCTATCTCAACCTATTACACATTCTTAGTTTTTAGATATTACTAGACCTCACAAGAAGACATAAGGTTTCAAGTTAAAAGAGACTAATTTATAGGTCTATGTGTATGCAAAGGGAAATGGAATTGATCTATGAATCAGTACTAGATCAAAGAAGATAAATCCTACTTACACTTCTAATTTTTGATACATTATATATTTGAGGTCATGACCATGATAGATCCACTATACCTAACCAAGGGATATCTTACAACAATAATATCCCTAGACAGGGCTCCAAACCCTCCAATCAAGCTAAACTATGCAATAACCTTAACTAGGTCCTATGTTTTCGTATTAAATAATTCTAAATGACAAATTAAAGTAAAAGTATAATCTAATGCTCACCAAAATTTATGGAATAAATGGATATTAGTAAACAAAAAAGTAAACATGCATAATAAAATTCTAATTAAGTTATATATAGGTAAAACCCTAATGCATGAAGAGAGTAATATATTAAAAAGCCAATGCTTATGATACTTATATCTACTACAAGGGAGGATAAAAGTTATAGATGCTTACCTTGAAGATGAACCCATAAAAATTCAATCTCTCCCTTGGCCAAAGGTTCTTTGCAATAGGTTGTTATGGTTTGTAAGGATCACTAAGAGAGGCCAAAGCATCCAATAATTTTCCACAAGACAACATTATTCTCAAATTAAAAACCATAAGTTAATACTCCTCAAGTATAATGGTGGAAGATAAAATTATAAAGAATCACAAATGAATAATTAACTCTTTTTGTCTCTCTAAGAATGGGAAAATGAATGTGTATATAGTGTAATCTAACCATATATCTTTCTAAAAGTTTATCCAACAAGGTCAACCCAATTGACTATGTATCATCATTTATAAAAACAAATTATGTCTTGGTTTAGGTCATCCAAGATTTGACCTAGACCCTGAATAAGTTTTGTCAATTAGAGTATAGGGTGATGGGGTCAACATTATATCATAAATGATCAAAAATGAGTTTAGGCTAAGGAAGGGCTAATGAAGATAAAAAAATGATTATATGAGGGTGAAAAAGAGGATGAAAATCTTAGGGGAATGTTTTTATGACATTTTTGGATTGATAACAAGTGGTATTAAAGGGAAAGTAATCTTGTAAAGCATTAATAGTCTTCCCACCCCTTTACCAGTGCACCCCTTAACGTGTGTACTTAAAGAGATTAAGACTTGATGGGTTCCTATAAGAAGGAAAGCATAAGTAATTTATAAATTTTTAAAATATCATGTGTACACATATGCCCTACTCAAATCTCATCATGTGTCACTCAAGTGTAATAGGGGATGGTGCTTCAAGAAAAGAACATAGAAACACACAATGTTGAAGCTAAAAAATATAGCATTTTAAAGCATAAAATAACTAAAATTAGATGACTAAAAAAGAAATAACTAAAAAATTAAATTTATGCATACCTTGACTTACCTTTATCATTGGGTGGTTGTCTATTTTGTTTGTAATTTTGATTATGGATAGCATATAGACTACTTTTGATAAACCCAAGGATACAAAACTAAAGAGCAAAAACAAACAAATGTAGGAAAACCAAGATAACTAATGCTATGTGGATGAGATGTACTTATAAGTTTGACAAGATGGGGTGACAAATGTTAAGTTAGGACCAAATGACCAAGTCAAAATTTAGAGTAAATTGAGTAACCAAAAATCAAAGACTACTAAAGACCAAAAAACTCAAATAAGTAAACCTTAAGTAAGAAAGGGAAACTCACCAAATCAAACAAAGGATACATGTCAAAAATAGAATTCAAACATCAATGTAAAAGTTTAATAATCCTTACTTAAACAAATATGGACAATAAAAATGGTAAAACAACATTGATGAGTGAGCAGTAACAATCCTTACTCAATCATCAATGGAAAAAGTGCTTAAAAGTAAAAATAGACTCAAGGGTCTACAAAAAAAGAGGTTAAAATAGTGGAAAATGGTAAAATAAAGAAAAACAAGTCTATAAATGTAAATCCATGGTGTAAATAAAATAATCCATAGTCACTCAATCATATTTTTTTGTTCTAAAGATAGATAAAACTAAAATAAAGTAGTGCTAGTATGTTTTTAGATGTGAAGAAGGATGAATATAGAAGTTGGAAAATAGATTTTTAATCCTACTTACCTATCAAGGAGGAAATGAAATGGGGGGAAGGGATGATGAAATAAATACCAAGGTAGAGAAACTCTTTATCAAGGTCAAAACACTCAAATTAAGTTTGTCAAAACAAGAGGTCTCTAGACATTAAGGACTCTGAAGAACTTCTCCTAGCCACATAAATATTGGGTCCAAAAATCAAGTATGTAGATCATCTCATGAAGGATATATGCATGAAAATTAAAATGGACCTAACTTCCCATAATGTATTCCTCATTCCTCAGGACCCCTTATAGATCCATTAATGTACTTGAATATTAATTACGTGCATGATAAAGTAGGTAACATCATAGATTTTGTTGAATTCTCCTATTTCAATCTACTAGCATACTTCACTCCAATGGACGTTGACTCTATCATGAGGCCAATTATGGAGTTTTATATTTGATTCAAGATATGATATGTGCTTGTAATCATGTCTTTTGGTTTGATTTTGACTTTTGACTTAGTATGTTGCCTTTTGTATCATTGCCTTTTGTTTCAAATGATTTGGATTTTAATTTTTGATGGTTTTTTTTTAATTCCTCCTCTATAAAAATTCATAAAACCAAACATGGGTGCTAAAGATGACTATTATTTGAATAATTTAGACTTGGTTTCTAAGAAAGAGAACTTAGAGAGCATGGTATCTAAGAGTCACATTAATTTAGGTGAAATAAAAATGTTGTCTTGACTTTGACCTTGGTTTATCCAATGTGGAATGAAAGGAAATTAAATAAATAAGAATTAAATGTGAAATAATTTGAATTACTTTAAATCACAAAAAATATGATAAAGAGTGAAAAAATGATACAATGATAGTGAAGTGTGATTCATTATCGTAAGAATGAGGGAAGTGTATTAAAATATGCTAACACTTTATTTTTGTGTAAATTTTATCTACAAAAGAAGAAAAAATATAATTTTGAGAATAAGGGATCAAAAACTTATAACCATTACTAAACATTCTAGATAAGGAACATTGAATTAAATATGGTGATTTTATGAGGAAATCCTGGTCCTATCCATGGTCTTATAATGTAACTCATAAAATAGAAACCCAAGAGGGTGTACAAAACATGTGAAAAGTAAATTAGAAAGATGGTATTTGTGAGGAAGGTATAGTCCTATCCATGGTCTTAAAATACAACTCACAAAGGAAAAAACCAAGGGGTGAAAAAATCATTAGGAAGCAAGGAAATAATGAGAACAAAAGGAAAATCATGAGGAATAATAGGTCCTATCTATGGTTTTACAATGAAACTCATGAGAAAAGAGAAACCAAAAGACCAAAATAAGGGAATAAGGTTTGTGGAAAGAGAGAATATTAAAGAGGATGAGACTCATGCAGATATCCTATAGAAACTTTTAGAAGGATAACATATATAAAGCATGATAAGAAGGGAAGGATCTACATGAACATCTATATCAAGGATAATCATGTGAGATACTAGTCTATATGTCTTGGAAGGTTTATTAAAGTTGAATGTGTTTAGTATGATGTAATGTAGAATAGGAGTGGACATTGTAATATGACCCAATGGGTAATTGGATATAGGGATGGGAATCATAAGATGTTTCAAAGTCAAAAATGATATGTGGGTGGGCATCACAAGATGCCTAAAAGACTAAAAATAGGAAGAAAAAATCACCCCATATAGTGTTTAAATGGATTTAGGTTGTTTAAGAAGATTTTGATAGGGGATTTCATGATGTTGATGAAATAATATGAGATTAGGAAAGAAGAAAAAAATCAAGGACATAGTTGGTTAGACAAAAAATAAAATTGGCCAACTGGGAATAAAATCAGCCAAAAAGTATAAAATAGACTAGGTCGATAGGGTAATGTTAATAATAGGCTAAAAAAAATACAGTCATATGGGTCAACTATGTACTACTGGATATGGGACATAACAAAGAGAGGAATACATAGTCATGTAGATCAACTATGTATTTTAGACAAAAAGGTGAGAAATAGTTTGTAAGAGATTATATCAAGCAAGATTATAGTGCTTTAAAAAAGGGAAATAATTTTTCAAGATAGTTTGAAGCAATCATGAAAGTAAACACATAAAAAATTAGATCAATGTGACTGATCCAATTGGAACACACATCACAAACCTTGCACCAATGATAGCCAATGTAAGTTTTGCAATAAAAAACTCAATGATCAAAGATCAATCAACAACTGAAAAGTAAATTCTAACTAATTGGTAACATTAAGTGTTATTATATTATAATAAAGCTTGATTTTAATGTAATAAGAAATTTATCTAAAAATAGGGAACTAGAAGGTAATCTAAGGTTTATTTTAGGATGTTTGGGCTAAAAGGAATCTATATTGGAAATGGTACTAGCTTGGTATTGGGGCTGACCCCCTCACTTCACAATATTATAGTGATAAGGGTGTCATGTACTTTTTCAATATATATTATTAACCATGTATTTATACTTAGTGAGAAAACCAAGTAAGCCTCCCCCTTAGTGATGAAATTTAAGTAGGTAGACCTTGGGAAGACAAATGTTTAATTCTTTTTAAATCTAAATTAGTTTGGTAGTGTGTGAAAAAGGATAAAATAGTATAATTAAAATGATAATTTGAAAAACTACCTATTTATACTATGTGATTTACTCTAAACATGTAAAACACTAAAAATAAAATATGAATGAATTACTAGTAAATGGATTTTAATTCCTTAATTAAGAACAATATAGAGTTATTTTAGGCAACACTATATGAAAAAAATATAGAATAGATTCTAATGGGTTGTTACTATTCTATATAAGTAAGGTCTTTAATAACAAAGTTGAACAGGTTGATGATGTCTCTTAGATAGAAGACAAACTATAGAACTAAGTTGATCAGGTTGACCTAGTTAGCTATAGGGTTACAATTTTAAAGGATGCTAACTTGTGAAAAATAACACTGAAGGAAGAAATAAAATGATAGAGAGGGAAAAAAAGAAACCTTGGTGGTATTAAAGATGATTTATATTATAAATTTTTATGTTATGGTGCTTAAATGTTGCTTTCAAAAATATCCAACTAGGTCAACTAGTTTGACCAAGTTCTACAAAATATTGTGTGCTAAAGAAGAGATAAATGAATAGATTTGACATGTTCAATAATGTTTATTGACATGTATGTTGATAGAAGAAAATATAAAACATAGTAAATTTGTTTGACTATGTATACTAGTCTAGAATTAAATAAGAATACTATATCAAACTACTTGATCCAATACCCTGTAATTAATTAAGACCTATACAAATAGAACATAGCCATTTTGAAGTGATTATGTGTTAAAATTGTACATAGAAAGTTAGAACTATACCGACTGGTTTGATATAGTACTACAAATATATAAAAATATAAATATGAAGACAAAATTGATGACATGAAATAAAACCAACAAGGGTTAGATTCACATTAGTTTCACTAGAATGTATGCAAAGGGAAATGCAATTGATCTATAAATCAATCTTAGATCAGAGAAGATAAATATTACTTACACTTTTGATTATTGATTTATTATATATTTAGGTTCATGACCAAGATGGATCTACTAGACCTATAAAATGGATCTTTTACCATAATAATATCACTAGGGAGGGTTATAAACCCTCCAATCAAGAAAAACTATGCAATAACCCTAACTATATCCTATGTTTTCATATTCACTAATTTTAAATGATAAAATCAAAGTAAAAGTCTAATCTATTTCTCACCAAAACTTTTGGCACAAATGGGGGTAAGTAAACATGCATAAGAGAATCTTAATTAATCTATGTATAGGTAAAACCCTAATACATGGAGAGAAAAATATTCAAAAGCCATTACTTATGCTACTTTTATCTACTAGAAGAGAGGAACAAATTTAGAGATACTTGCATTGAAGACAAACCTGTGGAGACTTAATCTTTCCCTTGGCTAAAGGTGATTCACAAGAGGTTTTTGTAACTTGTAAGGATCAATAAGAAAGGACAAAGCATCCAAGACTTTTCCAAAAGACAAGATTCTTCTTCAAGTAAAAACCCTATGCTAAGATTCCTTAATTGGAATGGTGGAAGACCAAATTATAAATAACTATAAATGAATAATTAACTCTTGTTGTCTCTCTATGAATAAAAAAATGAATGTGTGAATATATAGTTGAATCTAACCCTAGACCTTTCTAACCATTTAGCTAATAGGGTTAGCCCAATTTACTCTATATCATTATTGAGAAAAATAAATTAGGTCCTAGTCTATGTCTATCAAGAGGTGACCTAGACCCTAAATGAGTTTTGTCAATTAGAGTATAGGGTCGATGGGGCCGATATTATATCGTAAACTATCAAAAGGGAGTTTAAGATAGGGAAGGCTAATGAAGGTAGAAAATGTTTAGAAGAGGGTGAAAAATAGGAGGCAAAGCTTAAGGGAATGCCATTATTGAGAAAAATAAATTAGGTCCTAGTCTATGTCTATCAAGAGATGACCTAGACCTTAAACGAGTTTTGTCAATTAGAGTACAGGGTCGATGGGGCTGATATTATATCATAAACTATCAAAAGGGAGTTTAGGCTAGTGGAGGCTAATGAAGGTATAAAATGATTAGAGAAGGGTGAAAAATAGGAGGCAAAGCAAATTATAAATAACTATAAATGAATAATTAACTCTTGTTGTCTCTCTATGAATCAAAAAATGAATGTGTGTATATATAGTTGAATCTAACCCTAGACCTTTCTAACCATTTAGCTGATAGAGTCAGCCCAATTTGCTTTGTATCATTATTGAGAAAAATAAATTAGATCTTAGTCTATGTCTATCAGGAGCTAACATAGACCTTAAATGAGTTTTGTTAATTAGAGTACAAGGTCGATGGGGCCGATATTATATCGTAAACTATCAAAAGGGAGTTTAGGCTAGGGAAGGCTAATGAAGGTAGAAAATCATTAGAGGAGGGTGAAAAATAGGAGGTATAGCTTAAGGTAATGTTCTTAGTAGATGGTTGGATTGATAACAAGTGGTAATAAAGGGACAAAAATCTTATAAAGCACCAATGGTCTACCCACCCCTTTCTCGATGGAACCCTTAAGACATGCACTCAAAGATATTGAGACTTGATGGATTCCTTCAGGATAAAAAGCATCATTAATTGATAAAATTATGTGTATACACTATTCACATCATCAAGGTTTGATATTATAAATATAAATCATACAAATATAGGTGTAGATGATTGTATGGTCATAATTCCTCATTTCCACACAAGTCGGTACCAACCAACATATGTTAGTATTTACTAATTATACTAACCTATATTATTGGAACCAACCCTACACAAATAAATATTTAATTACTAAGCTAAATTAAATACATGCCTACTTTATCCTAATTTACACTTCCATAATACACCTAGAAAAGCTAATTACTAATCTCTTTATTTTATTTACTATTTGTAGCATATGCCACTTGTCAAATCATTAAAATTGGTTCCAAGCTTTTATGTTAAATGTATGATTAAATGTAATATGTTAATATCTAAATTCACTATCTTCATTATATTAATTAATTCATCTCAATCTAAATTAGGGTAAAAATATTGGTAAATGCATACACATATCAAACCATCTTTCTAAGGTTTCATAATTTTTGTCCAATGGTTTCAAATTTTATTTTTTATTTCCATACACAAAAAATATTTTGAAATTATTTTTATAGGGTTTTAGATCTGATTTTTTAATTCCATACACAAAAAATTATTTTCAGCTTCAACCCTAGTCTTCCATTAACATTTACTCTATTAGGGTTATTCCTTTATTAGCTGATATTTAAATCAAAACAACTTTATTTTTCAAACAGTTTGAGGTTTTTATTAGTCATATTAAGTGAATGAAAAAAATTTATTTATTCACCAAAATTTTATGGATTTTATAGAATTTTAAACATACTATTGTTATTAAATTCAACCCAGAAGACAAACAGTGTACATATTTTCAAAATAATTTCTAGGTTCCATCTATATATTTAATTTTACAAAAAAATCTTTTGGATTCTAAAAATGCTTCACTATTTTATTGGAATGGTCAGTTATTTATTGCAACTATTTTTATTTACTTGTTTATATTATGCCTTACCTATATCTCATTAACTTTATTAAAGCCCAATAAAACTAAACAAAGAACCAATCATAAAACCATAGTGACTAATAACTATGGATTATTTTATTCTTCCTTCCATCTTTCCTCAAGGTGTTGATAACTACTATATCTTTAATGAGGTCCATGTTATCACTATCCCAAGAGTTAAGGTGACCTATCCTATGGTACAAAATATAGGTCATCTAAATGTTCGTCCTCATCCCATCCACCTCCCATAAACCCTCTCAATAGTATTCGTATGCATATTTAAATATAAGTACACAAGGTTTTTTCTTATGAATCCCTTTAAGATAAAATATTCACAATGAGAATGTCCATAGAGTATTTATGAAATAATAATAAATATTCATTGTAATGATCAAATCACTTGAAAATAAAATTTCATATACAAATAATCCAAATCATGCAAGTTTCAATCATATATATACACCTCTATCCATGTTTTTTGTGCCTCAAAATACTTCATCTCAATATTGAAAGCCAAAATTAGATATATCTACAACTAGTGACTCAAAAAGTGTACATAAGGCTATTAAGAGTTCAAGTGAGATTCTAATTGAAATTCTTCAAAACAAGTTGATCTTATTACCTCTTATGAATATTTTAATGAAATTAAAATACTATTATGTGTATCATAGATTGCATAGACATCATACTAATAAATGTTGGGCTTTGATTCAAGAAATACAAATTACCACTAATAATGGTGATCATATACCAGATAATCAACCAAACCACCATTTGACACATAAACAACTTATGAATTCAAGGAACCTACTCAACTATGATGGCATCTCATAAAAAATAAGTGCAAAAAGAAAACAACTAAAGCAAGAAATGTAAAAAAAGGTAAAACTAGAGCAAGAATGGTTATAAAAAGAATAATTAGTTTAATGGTTAGAAATGAAATATTTAGACAAGCAAAGGTTACAAAGAGGATAAACTGAAAAGGAAGGGCTACAAAAGGAAAAATTAGAACAAAAAGGTTGCACAAGTTTCAATAATAGAAGTTGCATCAAGAGAAGTTACAAACATAAAATAACTCAAAGATAAGTTGTAAAAGCAAACTTAATATAAACAAGAAAACATACTTAAGAAAAGGTTTCTCATGAAGGAAAATCAAAATCAATATATAATTAAAAAGGATAATGTCACAAAAGTGTTTTCAAAGGAGATAACTAAAAATCATTCCTATTATCTATAGCATTTGATTCTTAGTCCTCACATCTATGTAAAGCAATGCACTAATTTTGAGATTACATATTTTCATGGATTCAATATATGTAGCATGACACTTTTCCAATATCTTGGGTATTACAGTCAATGCTTGGGTAATATTATTAGATCCTTGGAAATCCATTGGATCCATTCAATTTCTAGTAACACTTGGGATCAAAACATGTTATGTTATATTTCACATCGACCCTAATTTAGAGAAAAACAATGCAAACTTAGAAGGTTATGGATAAGATCAATGGGGGAAACACTAGGTAAAGATCATGACTATTTTATATTTGAGCATGAAGGTGTGAATATCACCATTTTATGAAAGGAAGATTATTTAGAACAAGCAAACAAATCAGAACCTATTTCATCAAAGGATGATAAAGTTGATAAAAAAAAACTAATCACATGGTAGTGTTGCTTCTACATATTCTATGAAAGACACCAAAGATAATTTAAATCATGTTATCATGAGTGTTTATAAAAATATAATATCACAAATAAAAAATCAAAATTTAGTTACTCAATAGGATCCATATTGTGCACATATATTATTTCCAAGTGACTCCCTAGATTAGTTCACCACACATAATCTATTTTACATATATTTTTGAAGTTTGCTTGATTACTTATCCATTCTAGTCTTTATTTTGAGATATATGTTCTCATATGCATTTGCATTGACCATTATTCTATAACTTGGTTGTATTTTCACTTGGCCCTTTCCCCTTGATTGATCTCTTGATCTAGACATTAGTGACACTTATATTACAATTATTCTAGTATACATCCTTTACAAAATTCTACTTGATTACTTTTACATATTGACTATTTATACATCCTTTATGATCTCCTTGCAGTTTACACAATTGTATTTATCTATATCCACATATTACATGAGCACACATTAATTCTTACCCACAATGGGAATGATGATCCTTATCTTCACATACGCTCTTAAGTTAAATTGTTGTGATTCTCATATGCAATGGGGGCATATTTCTTACTTTCACTTTCTCCACATAACCATGTCATCATAGTGAGTGCACATTATGCCTTGACACATGTTATATATTATTTTAAATCATCCCATTCCTATATTTTTTACAAACCTTTCCACTTGGCCTCACTTTTCCAAATCTCAAATATTCCAAAAATACAAAAAAATATTATATTTAATAAAATTAAAAAATAAAAAATTAGGACTTGAGCATGATGTTTTTGCTAAATTACACTATTTACATATGTTATTTATCACATGTTTGGTATATGGAATATTCTTTTCATGCACACATGCATTTTGAGGTATATGAGCATGATGTAGGACATACAGGGTACTTGTGGGCATACAAATGTTAAACTTTCCTCTACCAAAGGCCATACCAATACTAGGGGAATCTTATTCCATAGGTTTCAATATTACATAATGTATCTTTCTATGGCATTTTATACCATGTTGAGCTAGCTATATTACTTACACATGCATTTCTAGTTACTCGTATCTAACATAGTGATACTGGTTATGATATTATACTATGATTTAAAATTGATACATATGGATGTTGAAGACTAGTTACCTTGTTCTATGATTCATTTATGATACTAATAAAATACAAGATAAAATACTTTATTTCTATCTATTATGTGTGGCTTTTTAGATTTATTTGTGGCATATTTATATCCCTTGATTATATCCATTGGTCTTATTCAATGCAACATCTTTGATATCCCTTGTATAATACATCTTTATGTCCTTTGTGTGTGGCCCTTGGCTTT
>JARHVA010000898.1:212500-242500 GCA_037957365.1 Torreya grandis
ATCTCTATAATCTCTATTCAATCTATCTATATAGAGAGTTATTCCACCATATTTGGTCAATAACACTAATCAATATTGACATGATCTAGTTGGTGCTAACCCTCTCCTAATTATGAATAATTCTCAAAATCAAACCTTTTCTTAGGGTTATCGAATATGCAAAATGTGCCAATGGAATGATAAATTACCCAACTAGACTCATATATAAAAAATCAAGGTCTCATATAAAAGGAGACTTGTTACTTATATGGAACACATATATACAATATTTCACATTTATAAAACCTTCCCTATTCTTTCTAAATTATAATCCTAACACTAGGAGTAGTCTAAGCCAAGTTTGGATCACACTAAAGATAAGTCAAAGTAAGCATTGTTAATTATCAAATACAAATCATTAGTTGCATGCATATAATGGAGGAAAAAAAATTTAATATCACACTAGGCGGGAAAACTACATGTGGCTTGATTTCCCTCCTCAAAGTATTTGATACATAGGTAGTGATCAATCATCAAAAGGGGGTGATTGGGGTCATTTCAACTCATTACACTTTCTTAGTTTTTATAGGAATATATACCAAGAAAGAACACCTAGGGTTTCTAGGTGAAAGAGACTTATTTTTTGAGTTTTGTGAAACATCAAAGTTTAGGATCACAAATATAAAACATAAAAAGATAGACACATGTGACTTTATGGTCACAGTTCTTAAGTGTTAACTAGGTTAGTACCGACTGGTACATGTTAATATCAACCAATGATAATAACCTAGATCATTATAACTGACCCTACAAATATGGAGATTTAATTATTGAACCAAATGAACCAGAGGACTAATTTATCTTATTTTTCACTTATAGAATATATTCATAGTCAAATAGTCACCCAGAATATCCTAGTACTCATACCTTTTTGTACTTACTATTTATAGCTTATGTCACTTATCAAATCATTGCAATCACTTATAATCTCTTATATTCATATGTATGATTAAATTTCATATCTTAATATATTAATTATTGTATATTTTTTTATCCTATTAGGGTTAGTCTTCATTACATTAATAAAAATTAGGGTAAGAATAAAATTAAATTTTTAAAATTTTAAGAGAAAGGAAGGAATGCATGTATAATTGGGTTAACCATGTTTCCCTTTAAAGTGTTGGATATTATGCTTCCATCTAAATCATTACAAAATTGGGGGTGATCATTCCCATATGGAGAATGTCATGGAATGATTATGTACTAAGGTAAGGGCCATTATTTAAACTATGGGCTAGGGAAATAATGACCCTTACCCATATAAAGTGTTAGTAATGATAAACTATTGAGCAATGTACAACTATAATTGCGCTACTCATTTAAATAATATTTAACCTCAATATGGAAGGAGAGACTATATTAGGCTCATATAGGGTGAACTAATATTTACAACCATATTTATAGATTCAATATGTTACCTTTGATACCATAAATGTCACATCAATGATAACTTTAAAAATAGAAAACAATTATATGCATGAACAATGTTCATGCCCTATACTCAGATTTGATCGATGCCAACATGTGATATAAAATTATATAATATTTAATTTAATTGGAATAATTTGATAACTTATAAAATTATACACTATGTAACCTATGAAATTTCTACATATGCCCCCAAAATATGTCTCAATTTGTATATATTTTCCCCATAAACTTAACCAAATGTATTATTTAAACCATCTAAATTCATGTAATTTTTCCTAAAATATAAAATATCTATAAATAGAGGCTTGAATCTCTATGATAATCCCACTAATATTCCCCCCTTTTAAGGTGAGTAATGTAGAATGTGCATTAATCATATCAAAATAAAAGAGTAATAGCATCATGTTATATATAAATATGTAATCATTAAGAAACATGTGCTAACATGTGGAGAGTATGTTAGTAATGAATATATTATAAAATCATATATACAACATGTAGTGTAAAGAACACAAGTGTCTTCTTAATATAGATATAATAATTAGGCATGTAGTAATAATCATCATCGATATAAGCAATGAATAATTAAATCTACATCAAATTGAATGGTATGGATCATGAAAGTGAATTAATATGTGTGATATATATCATGGCATCATAAACTCGGTAGACAATCTTATATTTATCCACTCATAAGCACATAATGTTATAGCCATGACACACATAATAAATTAAATAAAATAGCACTCAATGTTTCATAAGATGAGAGTACCAAGAGCCTTTCACAATTGGAAAGCAAATGTCACACTGTAGAAACATAAATTAACATATATTACTAAAATTAAGTACACATGACCACTCCTTACATAACACTTAGCTTAGGCTAATTCCATGATCCTTGACCACCCTTCCTTCACTTATATGTGTATTATCCATTCCTGTTAAGAATAATTTGATTTTGAATATCCATATTTAGCTTCCTAAGTAGCCTTAACTCACTTTTAAACTGATCCACACTTCTAGTTTAGTTCTCTCTACTCTCTATATAATAATGCCTTATTTGGACTATCCCACCTCCTGGTACTATCCAATTCCATTGGTTAGATCCTCCCATAAAATAATTTTTTTTTTTATCAAATTCAAATTTACCCAATTTATGAGTCCCATCTGAAGTAATTATAAAATTATCAATATAAAGCCATATTTTCAAGCCATTATCCATTGGCAGGTCATCTGATTGAAAAACACAAGAATATCTAACTTCACATTGAGATAAAAGTGCCTATTTTTTCTAATGCATAGTCTACATAGCCCTAGTATCCATAAGTTAAGTATGAATACACCTCAAAGGTAAAAATTAATCTTTCAAATATTTAATCACACCAATATTATACCAAAATTTTGTATTTTTCACCAATCTTTCACACACACCACTATAACATGGGATAAGTACATATAGTTTGATCCCTCTTTAGAGTATTGGTATATAGGTAACATTCAACATATGAGGTTTTTATGTCTATAAAAACATATAATACTAACCCATTTTACATTTTATTATGCTTATCATGAATGGTATATTGATCTAGGGTTACAAGTGAAGAAGAAGGTACATAATGATTTTTGTGATAGATCAAGAGCTCCCACATAATAAATAGAACATACAGGTGAAGCAAACCTATCATATCAATCATAAAGAGTAAATCCTCATAGGATGCTTGTATACCCTAAGGATAATATTATAGGCTTCCCCTATCTAGTTTTAACATCCTTGTCCTAGATCTAATCAAAATATTGTTCGTGATTCACAACATTACATAAGCACATAGTCAATTTCACTTACAATTTTTCAATTCTATTGTATAGATAAGTTATTTCCTTCTATTATTTTCCCATTTTATCATAATTTATAATTTAGTGAGTTCTAAATCAGTTTATATCATTTATTGCATATCTTTGGCAATCTAATTTTACGTAGCAATTTCTATTATTAGCATTAAAAAAAATTAATCCCAAACTTGATAAAAACATATTGGTGAACCTATATATTAATTGAATGTTTCAAAACCCTAACTAGAGATGTTTCTAGGGTTTTTATCCTTATTTTATTATTTCCAATTATTTTCCTAAGGTTTTCAAATTTGATAAATTCTTTATTAGCAAAAATCTTCTAAGTTTTAATTCCTTATTTTATGCAATTTAAGAAAAATATTTCTATCTCTCTTAGAAGAAGTTATTGATTAAATGGTACTCTAGTTGAGAGTATTCAAATTTATTTTGATAAGGTGCATAACATGGATAATAAAAAGGGTGTAGAATATCCTTCAAATGTTAATAAATAATATGAATATGTAGAGGTGCATGATAATAGTTTATATCATGAGTAGTATGATCAATATAACCTTGGCCCTCAAGATGAGCACCAAGATGTTCTTTCACATTTAGATTATAAACAATAACCAATTAATAAAGTTAAAATTATTAAGAAATTTTTAGAACCAATCTATGATCAATCTTAGGATTATCATACCATTTTACAAACACTATTGGACAAAAAGTGAAAGCATGGCATAATAATTTGAGACTTCTAATCCTATGCATTCATTAGGACCCAATTTTGTACCATTGTTTAATTTGGAAAAAACCCAGTGGATTTAAAATATTAATATTCCCATTCCTACTTATTCATTTGAAATTCCACTTATGGTTATCACACATTCTTCCTCTTTCAATGTAAAATCCCTTACACATAAGTTTCAATGTCTACATACTAAGGTGTTACATTTGGACTAAGGTCATTCAAAATATAATTAGGTGTTTGATTATCACACTTTATTGCACTCTTGTTTGGCATAGTAAATATTAATATATCCTATACCAATAGATTTCATGGAACCCAAGATTACACTATATGATGGAAAGGGTAACCCTAAATGACATTCAAGAGCATTCCATGCAACATGTTTGGATTGCATCTAATGATAAGTTATTGACCAAGTTATTTTTGATAAATCTAAAATAATATGATTTAAAATTCTTATATGACTTACCACATGAATTTTTATATGAATTTAGTATCTTGACCGATGTGTTTATAACACATTTTTTAATCAATATAAATGAGAAGATTTAATATGCTTAGATTTCCCAATTCAAATAGATATCTAATGAGCCTATCAAAAAATATGTATTAAGCTACAAGATAATTATATCTAATATGATAAATATAATGGTAGATAATTAATTACATGATATCTTCAAGTAGATCTTACTTTAAATACTACATAAATCCATTATTTTCAAAAAATTCTCATCATTCATAGATTTGTGTCATATAATTAAAGAAATGAAAGTTAAATTATTTTCAATGAATAAAATTAAGTATGAAACCAATTCATATTCTATTACAAATATTTCAAGTAAGCCACCATAAAAGGTTAGGCCAATTGATACTAAGAATGGTTAAAAGGCAATAGTACATGTTGTTTCATAACCAACTCCATGCATTGTATTATCAACTCCTCCTAGGATATAGTTTACCAATTTACCAAAAGCCCCATATAAGGTCCTCAAAATTCTATTGGAATGTAATCTCATATCTCTCCCTCCCATTAAATATTTTAATGTGAGTAATCCTCTTCCAAAATAATTTGGTTAGAATTCATTTTTATGACTTTCATAAAGCACCAAGGCACACTAATAATAGGTGTAGTAGTTTTAGGTACAAAATTTAGGATTTGATAGATATAAACATCATTAATGTGGGCACACCTATAGACATCTCAAAGGCATAACTGAGTGAAATTAAATAAATGAAAATATTTAGTGATATTTTTCCTATACATGCAACAAATGAGACATCAAATACACATACAATGCATACCCTCCATTAGTTTCATGCCATTCTCCTAGAGAAGCATAACATCCCTTAAATGGTATAATTAGTATGTACCATACCTCAATGCCATCTAGGCCACTCATCATATTTTTAGATCATGAAATAATTGATAATGACTCATATTTTCACTCTTTTTTATTCAATCTCACATTGATCACCATCCTATTCAGAGTGTCATGGTCGATAACATTTCAAGTGTGAATATGTGAATATTCACACTTCTATATAATCTTGGATATAGATATTAGGAATTTATTATAAACACCATGGTAATAAAAGGATTTAATAGTCACATTTAGAGATCCATTGGTGAGATTGAATTATCATTATAGGTTTGTCTAACACATGTGGTCATTAGGTTTATAGTAGTACCCAATGCATGGGTTTTTAATATATTATTAGGTTACCCTTAGATTCAATAAAATTAACCCATATCATTCCAAATTTCATAAGTGTTTAATTATATTTATGCTAATGAGGTCATATTAGTTTGGGGTATCTCATATGAAAACCCCTAACCATAGATAGATATGGTTTTGTAGATGCTAATTTTATACGCCTTTGTGTTTTAATGTGATGCATCATTACATTATTATTTATTTTGTTCCCCATGAGTAATTATTTTCAATAATTACATTTACCTTCCCCTTTACCTTTCACCACATAGGTTAAATGAGTTAATTACTACTGTTAAATAGTAATTAACTCTGTTTTACCATCCTTAACCATAAAATATTAAAATCAAATAAAAATAAAAGTCTACCCAACCTCTTAATAAACCTATCCCATGGTTAAAACAACCTAAAAACCTTAGAAATAATTTTAACCATCATTTACCACTTAGACAACCCATTGGAATGGCATTTTGTTCAACTTCACCCATTTTAGGTAAATCAATGTTGATTCTCTGGAATCGACATTGATCGGTTAGAATCGACATCGATCCATAAATATATATAAAACCTCCATTGCTCTAAAGGAATGAATGTGAAAGGAAGGAAGCCATTTTTTATCATGAAATTATATCCAAACCAGTCTTGAATATGTGTATAGACATTACTAGCACCTTGCGACTTTGAAGAACACTTGATTGGTGACATTATTAGGTGATTTTTGAAGGCCATCTACCTTGTTTTAGCATCTTTTTATCTGCATATCTTCAACCAACCAAGGTTAGTATTCCTTCATAATTAATTTTTATTTATCTTCTACATGTTTATGTTTTTATTTACATTTAGTTTTGATTATTTTATCAATTTTCTAGGCTATCATTATAGTCTATTTTATAGTTCAACACTTCTACATAGAATCAACATCGATTCATCTAAATTGACATTGATTTTATAGGATCGTCATTGATCCCTATTAAATTATAAAAATAGCCTTAAATAGCCTATTTTTGCATCTTTAGTATCTATTAAATTTTCATTCTAATTTGTTAAAAATCTATATTTTCATGTAGATGACCCTACCCTAATTAGTACATTATTCTGTTAGCATCTTTAATCTTCCTATAGTCCCTTAACCTATATTTGTTGATTAGAGTGACATTGTATTTGAGTTAGGAATTTGCATTGTGGTTTTTATATGTAATTTTGAATACATTAATGAATAATTGGTTGTAATCCAAGAGGATGTTGATGTAGCTACAGAGTTCAGGGATGCTTACTTTAATCACATAAATCTTGTTATTGATTAATTATCTTTGACATTGTCTATTTATATCTTATTTATAAATATCTTTATAATTTAATGTTTATTTATAAACTTGAATGTTAAACATGGGCTAACATCCATCTAAGGAAGTGTATTACTTCTTGGGACTGATTTCTTACTAGATAGCCCACTTATTTTTCTATTAATCCATTTTTTATGAGTTAATATGATTTACAGGTCATTCCTCCCCAACCAAAGAGGAGTTCCCACAAGCCTGATCAATGGTGCACAACCAATCTTCATCACCAGGTAACTCTAAACCCTACATTTACTTTATTTTTAGTAGCTAATTAGATCATATTGAAAAAGAAAAAAAATACTAAAACATTCTGGCACGCCCAATGGGAGGTCTTATTTTTCTTTGTTAAATTCAAAATCATTGAATTTTCTCTCTTTTCCTTTCTTTTTATGAATTCATCCAAAAATAACATTAGGACTACATTTTATTTCCTTTTTCAAAAAAGTTAAAATAAATTGCATTCATCTTTCCTATTTAGATTCTTTCACATAGAATAATCTAGGTAAAAATCTATTATAGTCATCACTTTATCCACACACAAGCCAAATCATTGCTATAATAAACACATCTTAACACTAGACATAAGGAAAGTGATGGGGATTTCATCACCTCATGGAAACCTTTATCTAGCAATCCCACTTGGATTTCACCACCAAGGGGAAGACCAACTCAATTGTCTAGCCAAGTATAATCTTTGGACCATCAATATGTCTTGGCTAAGCACCCACACTGGTTATGGGATTGTGATGTGAGGGAAGCAAGCCCCAAGTATCAAGCCACATACTAATACCAATACAAATTTACTTAAGTGCCAAAATAAAATACCTAAAACCATCCTTACATGACCATTTCTTAGGAACTTAGTTATCCTTTCTTTTTCTATATTTCCTGTCACATCTTAAAGATAAAAGAGATAAAAAAACTTTTTGGAATGAATTTAGTGTGTGTGTCTTTCATCAATAATTAAAATGAGATAATTCAAAAAATAATTTTTATTTATTTATTTATTTTATTTTTTCTTGTATTTTTTATTTCATGGTTTTGAATAGACAACAGTAAAAAAAAAGGAAATTGAAGAAGGTGTTACATCTTCTCCAATAGAACACACACCTATTCCTACCTCTTCCCCTGAGTCCTTTGAGAATCCTATGTTCCCTAATATTATCCTCAAGGAGATCCTTCCTTTGTAAAAATACTAGATAATAACCCCATTACTCTTAATTACTATCTTAATAGTTGAGTAATACATATTTCTCCTTCCCCCATACCCAAGATCCTTGATATAAACATAGGATGCCTTTTGAGGAAACTAAAAAAACTAAAGAATTCACCACATCCATGATAACCTTTTCCACCAAATCTCTTCCATCTGGTTCTAATACCTAAAAGATGTAATCTTTAGGAAACTAACCACCTATAGTATCTACTATTTTTCTAGCCCTCATTACTCAGATTCAAAATACCACTTAGCCTATATCCACTATACCTCCCCAAATGTTAGTGGTGTCAATTCTTGCAAGTCTCCCATCCATTAGAATAACTTTATCATATGGTTCATATAAAATCCCTCACACATAACAAATCCTTCACATATTCTAAATCCCTTATACCCAATCTTTCCAATAGTATGTCTCCTCAGCCACCCAGTACATGGCTTTATCACAACCAGTGATAACCACTTACTTACAGTCCTTCCCACAACAAAATATTCCACTACAAGTCCCACAATACATAGCATCATCTCAACCTATTATGTCTACTATAGTAGGATACCTTCCCTCATAGCCTATGTTTACCTCTTTACCAAGTTATCAACCCCTTTATCAAAATGTCTTAAGAAGTGTGCCTTAGAATAATACTCAGGCAGACCTCATAAACATCCTTCTGAATAGGATGACTAGTTTGGAAGCCTCCACCTTTGCACATAATGCAATTCTCATAAGTGAGCAAATATGTAATGGGCCAATCCATCCCTTTATCCATACTGACCATATCCCTCACAATGGGAGCTTCCTAAATTTACTAAATTCCAAAACAAATAAGATCCCCAATAACACCTTATATCCTTTTTACATGTATGTTATCTTATAACACATGATGATGCCCTCCTACTTAGAACATTTCCCATATCATTAGCAAGATCTGCATTGGATTGGTACAATTCTATTCCCTAGCATTCTCTCTTTTCCTTTGGGTAGTTGGACCAAATTTTCTTGGAACACTTCTTGATTAATATTTCTCAAAAAGTGACTATAATGGATCTTTATGCTATTAGATAGTTTGATGATGAATCCATATTAGACTTTATGGCCTGATGGTGTAGCTTAATCAACCAACTAACCTTTTCCTTGCCACAAATATAATTAATTGAATTTTACTCACATTCTTGTGCAAAACATATATCATCCATGTTACAAATTCAAACTTTTAAGACTTTTTATGAATCCTTTACCATGGCTTGTAAACTTGAACTCCATGGCATTGAAGAGGGAAAAATTAAGTTACATAATAAAAAATTCAAATCTAACCCCTCCAAAAGTAATATCAATAATCCTAAACCAAAAGGGGTAGAAAATGTAGTTACTGTAAAAACTTCTTCCCCTCTAGCATCCAGCCAATTAGGGTCTTTTGCTTCTCAAATGTAGCAATGTAAGGGCCTCACTCATTTTCCCCCTAAGAAATATACCCCTATAGGAGATCCTTATACTTTGATATTAGATAAACTCCTACAATCAAATGTTATTTAACTCCCTCTGATTAGACTAGTCAATGATACACATCCTAAACCCAATTGGTATAAAGAAGATGATTTTTGTGCTTATCATAGGGTAATACTACATGACATATAATTATGCCAATCCTTTAAATGATTGGTATAGAACCTCATTAACAAATGGGATCTATAGTTGGACAATCCAAATACTCCTCCTAACCAATATTTAGATATTTTCAAATAGCCATTTCCAAACCATCCATCCACTTTGAACACAATCCAAGCTAACCCTAGAGAAATGAAAAATCAAATCACCCACATGATTAATACAATCCATGACCTATTATTACCTAAATAAATTCCAAATAAACTTTTGTTCTTAGATCTCCTTATGGGAGATGATTTTGATGAGTCAACATGATATCTTTAAAACTAATCCCAAAATCCTTGTATAGCTCCCTGATCTTATTACACATGATCATTCATGTGAACCATCCCCTTCACCTTCTCATAGTGAACTTCCTAAAGGGGAAAATGACACTACTCCTCGAGATGTCATAGATAAACATCTTGATACTTCTAGAGTTAGACATTTCACCCCTTTGATCCCTAACAAACATCTTCATGGTAAGCATATAATGACATCCTATCCTTTTGCCCAAAACCTTGACCCTTCAAAACCATCTTCTACCATATCACCTCCTTACCCCAAAAATACTAATAGAAAGGGTAAATTTCCTATCATCGATAGTTGGGACAATTGTCTTGGTATTCCACTAAAGAAAGCCTTAGCTCATCCTCAAGTTAGAGTTAATCTTTCTCAAACATCAAATGACAAAAAACTTGGTCTGAAGACCCCATTTTTTCTCAACACATGAAAAAAATTGCCTACCTCTTTTATATCATCTCCATCATCTATTTTAGGGCCTTATCTATCTTCTAGAGTAACTACCCCTATCATAAGTGCTTCTACTCAAGCACATGGGAAAATACAAAATCCCCCTCTATTGTTAAGTACACCTCAATCTCAATATCCACCTTCCTCCATTAATGTAACATTAGATAAATCTAAAGGAAAATATCTTAAACTTATCCCTCCTATAAAGGCTAAGTGGCAAAACCAAATGAGTAATACTTTTCCAAAAGAGCCTATTATCAAAACCCCTATAAAACCAAAATATGACACTTTGAAAGGATCTTATGCTATAATCTTGAAATAATTATTGGATACATCCCTCATTACTCTACCACCTATAAGGTCTATTAACCTTCATCCTCAAATACCTACCTAGTATAGAAATTGGGAAATATGTGCATATCATAGAGTACCTGGACATGATATAGAAAATTATAAAGCCCTTAAGTCCATAATCTAGCAGTTAGTCTAGAATGATGACCTATTAATTGATGATCTAAATGACCAAACTCCTAATAAAAAGGTCACTATTCCATCCATTCCACCTATCCATAATCTTTCTAGTCTTATAAGTGATAAAAAGTCAGTAGCCTCTTCAGACCCTCCATTATTACACATTGATGTCATCCATGTAGCCACTTTCTCTCAAAATAAAAATCATAATAAATCTAAGGTTTCAATTATGGGAGCTTCTACCCCTAATACGCTTAAACCATCTAAATAAAAGCCTAAAGTTTCTATTATAGGAACTATGCCAACTGAAGCTAAGGAGTTGGAACAAATCTCCATACTAAAACAACTCCACCAAATTCATGTCAAGATGTCATTATATGAGCTTATTAAAAATTATCCACAACATCAATAGGAAATGATAAAATCTCTCCAAACTATTGAGGTCTAACTAGATGAACCTCAACTTTTATCAGCTTTTATAAGAGACCTCAAAATGGTCTCAACTGTTAGTTTTACTAATTCTGAGGTCACTCCTTTATCACCTGAAGATCAATATCCCTCATTTTTCATCACAAATCAAATAAATCAAACATTAATTAAAAGAGTTATGATTGATAATGGGTACAATATTAATATTATTTATTCACATGCTTTCCAATAATTGCAACTACCATAAACCATTGTTTTCCAATCGTCAACAATTATCCATGCATTCAATGACATGATAGCACCCACAATAGGAACAATAATATTTCCCATTTGCATAGGTTATCACACTCTCCATGAGCTCTTTTATGTTATATAATGAACATTCCAATACAACATTTTATTAGAACATCATTGGATTCATACGATGTAATGTGTACCCTCCACAATCTATCATTTCCTTAAATATGAACATAAGGGCCAAGTACACATAATCCCTATCGATCCTCATCCCTTTAAATCATGTAACTTAAACTTTTAGCCAAGCGATGTCATAATACCCTCACCTGATACAATTTCATCTTCATCTTCTAATAAAGCCTCAACTAACATGACTATCCCTACTTTAAAATTACCTACTCTAGAATCCATTGACTACCTAATGCAACATCTTTTGATGTATGGATACCAATTATTAACCCTTAACACCTTACCCACTCCTAGAGAATATTCCCATCCTGATAAGTAACCCATGTATTCACCCAACTTAGGTGAGCTCATTCCTTTTAGACCACCTTTATTATATACTCACTTAATATATGGTGGGATTGATCAAGCTACCTCATAACCTAATGATAGTACTTGTACTAAACTATTTACATCTAATTTCTCCTTTCTTATCAATCCCCAATTCATACAAACCTATCTTTATCACTAAACTTAGAAAGGTTTTGGCATGGGTAGATATGAGCAGGGTCCCCACAATGTCACATTAGGAGATTTTAAAAAACCACATGAAAAATATGGCTTAGGTTTTAATAAATATTCTAAATCCACCCTCAAACCTATTCTTCTACCATCTTTATAAGAAGAAGAATCATCTTCATCATCTAATACCTCTTCCTTGACTAGTGACACTATATCCATCCCTCCTAACTTTTTTTTAGTTAATATGATCTCTTTAGAACCCCTCATCTTCCACCATGATGGTGAAATCCAATCCATCCCTTTGACATATCCTAACTTAATAGGGTGCAATACACGAATCATTCCTATTTTTTAGTGTCAATATAATGAGTCAATCTTGACTCATTTAGGCACTAAAAACTCTTATCTACACAATTATCTTCCATCTGAAACATCTAGCTTATTAAATGAAGCCATTGCTAATATTAATATTGGGTCTCAGGAAACCCCAAGGATTATTAAAATTATCAAAGCCTTAACTCCCCAAGAAAACTATGATTTTACCACTTTTCTATCAAACCATAGTAAGGCTTTTGCCTAGTCTTATATCGATATGCCTAGTATTGACCTCAAAATTATTATTCATAATATTGTCACCTTTCTTGATGTTAAATTGATGAAGCAAAAAATCTATAAAATGCATCCTCATATCATACTCCTAGTAAAAGAGTAATTGTAACACCCTTTATCTACTAACTTTATTCAACCCATTAATTACCCTCATTGGATGTCCAGCATTGTTCCAGTCACTAAGCCTATAGGGGGACTTTGTATTTGTACTGACTTTCATGATTTAAATCTTGCCTGTTCAAAAGATGATTTCCCTCTCCCTAACATTGACCAATTATTGGATTTGATAGCTAGCCATGAAATGTTATCCCTTATGGATGGTTTCTCTGATTACAATCAAATACTTATTGCACCAAAAGATCAACATAAAACTATATTTATTACTCTTTGTGGGACCTTTTGCTACCATGTTATGCCTCTTGGCCTAAATAACATAGGAGCCACTTATTAATGGGCCTTAAATTATATATTTCATGGCATAATCCATTAAATTGTCAAATACTATGTAGATGACCTCCTTGGGAATTCAAACTCTACAAAGATTACCTATCTATACTTAAGATTATTTTTGATCATCTCCTCTAGTATCATGTGCATCTAAATCTAAAAAAGTGCATTTTTGGCATCTTGATGGGTAAAATCCTAGGTTTTATTATTTCTATTCATGGAATAAAAGTGGATCCTACCAAAATCAAGGATATTTTAGAGATGCCTCCTTTGTCCAACCTTAAGTAGATTCATAGTTTAGAAGGCAAACTCCAGTCTATTCATCATTTTATTTCCTAGCTCTTTAATCGGTGTCAACCTTTCCACCATCTATTAAAGAAGGATATTCACTTTATATGGGATTCTCATTGTCAAGAAGCCTTTAATGCACTCAAATACAATATTTTATAACCTCTTGTCCTCACTCCACCTAAGGAAGGTCATATTTTATTCCTTTATATCTCATCTATAGATCATGCTCTAGGTGTTATGCTTGCCCATCGAGATGAGCATCACAAAGAGTAAGTTGTTTATTATATAATTCATACCCTCAAAGAATATGAAACACATTATATGTATACTAAAGAACTATGCCTAGCATTGGTCCTTGTAGCTTCTAAACTTCATCATTACCTACATAACCATAAGATGTACATAATTATGAGTATCGATCCCCTTAAGTTCATGCATTCTAAGCCTTACTAGAATCAATGAATGGCCAGATGGATTATGCTTCTAGCTAAGTTTGATCTAGAATTTATCCACCAATTTTTTTTAAAGGGTAGATTATTGTTGATCAGTTGGATGAAGCACCTCTTAGTGATATCTGACCAATCAATTGTGAATTCCTTGATGAATCTATCACATCTACTTCTTATTTAATCCTAGAATACCAAATGACTTTATCATTTGATGGGTCCAAATGTGTATGTGCAGGCAGTGTAAGAATTATATTAATCCCTACTCAAGGTATTCTCATGCCTTTATCTTTTAAATTAGACTTTGATTGCACCATTATCATGGATGAATGTGAAGCATTGATCATAGGCCTCCAAACTACCCTTTCATTAGGAGTCAGATCACTTAATATCTATGGTGATTCTCAGCTAGTCATCAATCAAATTACTCATGTATATCAATGCAAGAGTGATATCCTTCAAAGATATAAGACCTTATTTGATTATCTCTTACTCACCTTCAAACATTATGCCATATAAAATACCCCTATATCAATGAATAAGTTCACTGACACTATGGCATCTCTTGCTTCTTTTATCTCATCTTCATTACAGGAGTCAAAATTATTTATTTGTATCCATTGAGTTAATTATCCTTCTTATAAAAGGATTGATCTTCCATCCATCAGTAATATTGAGGAAAATTTGGAGGAGCCATGGTATGCACAAATATTTAATTATCTATTTATAGGATTATCTCCTCCTCATTTATCCAAAGGTTCCAGGCACATCTTCCAATATAAAACTACCCACCATATCATACTAGGGGGTGTTCTTTATAAGCACAATTTTGATGGAATTCTTCTTTGTTATCTCCAAAAACATGAATCTATCCTATCCATCCAGGAAGTCCATGATGGGTCATGTGGTGGATATTTTAATAGCCATGTAATCATTAAGAATATCTTACGTCTAGGTTACTATTAACACACCCTAAATCAAGATTGTTACACCTATGTTAAAAGGCACATAAAATTTTAGTAGCATGCAAACCTATCTCATGTCCCTAGTAAAGCCTTGTAGATAGTAAGAGACTTTTGGCCATTCTCAAAATGGGGGCTTGATCTTATAGGGAAAATCAATCCTAAATCCTCCCAACGTCATGACTTTATTATCACCACTACAAAACACTTCACTGAGTGGGTGGAAGCTATGTTGCTTATGTCAAAAAAGGCCAAAAATATTGTGGAGTTTATCCACCAACACATTATTTGTCATTTTGGAGTTCCATATAAAATCATAATAGATAATGGAAAATATTTAAAAAATAAAAAAGTCCAAGCATTGTGTGACTCATTTAAAATGAAATTGAGTTTTGCTTCACCATGTTATCCTCAAGCTAATGGTTAAGTGAAAGCATCTAATAAAACCCTAATTAGAATCCTAACTAAATTTTTTAATGAAGTTGGCAAGGATTGGCATCTTTGTATCACTTTTACCTTATGGGCATATGGAACTAGTATTCAAACTCTTATAGGTGCTACTCTATTTTCTTTAGTCTATGGTTTGAAAGTTGTACTTCCATTGGAAGTCCAAATCCCTTGCCTTCATATCTCCCTCAAAGACATCATTTTTGATGAGGATTTACATCAGGAGCATTTACCCCAGCTTGAACTCCTAGATGAGCATCGTGCAATATCCTTTGATCACCTTCATATATATCAAGAATGATTAAAACAAGCATATAATCAACATGTAAGAGAGTGTGAATTTAACATTGGAGATATTTTTATTAAATAAAATCAACATGTTACTAATATGGAACAAATCAAAAGGGGTAAGTTTGCTCCTAATTAGCTTAGACCATACATCATAACCTATAAATACAGATCTGGGGCATATCATTTGGCCTCTTTTAATGGTAAACCAAAGTGTGAACCTCTTAATGCATTGCATCTACTTCCTTTCTATATTTAATAGATCTTGACTCATCTTGGTTAGCTTATCTCAAATTACTATCATCTCCCCTATCCAAAATACCAAATAATGATATGATAATTATGTGGTTATCTGATAGTCATTATAACTCCAACCTTGAATATGAATACCCTGACTCTATTCATAACATCTTCTCATGAAAATTTTCACCTATTATGGGAGAAACCCCAAATCATTATTTCCCTTATTCCTTCAAAGCCTTTAATTTTCCAAGATAACACCATCACCCCATGTCTTGAATTCATGGAAAATATCCTAAGGTATCTTTTTATGTCAACTCACATTACTATTTTTGGGATCCAAAATCAATTAAGCAATGAAAAGAAAAAGTATCAAAATGGGATAAATAAATAAATTGACCCCTTGAAGGATAATTGTAATCAAATATATAAAGGCAAAATAATAAACTAATCCCTTGAAGGATAGCTATGCAAAAAGATAAAAAAAAATGTAGATCACTCCCTTGAAGGATGGCTACCAAGTATAAAACTTATAACATTGATTTGTTTCCAAATTATTCCATTTTAAAGCCCTAAAAAAGAAACAAAGAAATAAAATAAATTGTCAAAATTAGTATCCCATGAAATCTTCCTGCATCGATTAGCTTTCTAATTATAGGTTTCCTATATTGATCAACCTACTAGTTAGCATAAAATTGATCCCTAAAAGATAAATCTTGATTTTTAAATATGGTGTGAAAAATGTTATCTCTAAAATCAATACATTCCCCCCATCCCATCAACAAGCATAATTGTCCTAGTATAAAAAAACCAAGGCTAAATCTCTAAGCTAACTAAGGTTGTGTCAATGTCTCTTATCATCTAGAGAAGGAAGTATATGCAATGTGTATGAAAGATTATCTTTCTAATTATGATCCAAGTTAATGTCAAGTAAATCCTTAATCTATAATCACTAAAATCCATAACTTCAAAACAATAAATCACTAAAATATATGATCCGTAATTATTATTTAGCATAATTCAAACTCATAAGCCATTAATATGAAACCATCTCATGATATACATAACATCTACATCAATCCATAAATATCCACAACATATGCAATCACTGATCAAAATTAAAAAACATAATGTCTAAATCTACAATCCATCACATCCATAATTTAGAATCCATCCATATCATACATGATAACAATAATAAAAAAATCTAAATCTATAAACCATCACATCCATGAATCCATAAAATCATAACATATCTATAACTATCAATAAATCCCTAAATGGATACACATCATCCATACATAAAAAGTGTGTGTGTGTGTGTGTGTGTGTGTGTGTGTGTGTGTGTGTGTGTGTGTGTGTGTGTGTGTGTGTGTGTGTGTGTGTGTGTGTGTGTGTGTGTGTGTGTGTGTGTGTGTGTGTGTGTGTGTGTGTGTGTGTGTGTGTGTGTGTCAAAGGTCTATACAAATGTCACAATATGAATACAATGGGGGCTCTTGTTCCATACAGTATGCTCTACTCAATGAACTTGACCCTATTAAGGTGAATGATATCACCACCCTTATCATCTCCTCCTTGGCCTACTATACTCCATAAACTAAAATTACCCCCAAAAGTCCTCTATGATCTATGGTGGCCAACCACATATGAAGTAAACTAAAGAACATCAGGTAGCCACCTTTGTACTATCTTCTCATAATATGACATATTTGTAAGTAAATCCCTATACTACCAAAGTGGTATCATATCTATAGAAGGTGATGTGTTAGATCCTACAATATCTAGGGCCAATATCTCTACCAAAGTAGCTATCATCTGCTCTAGATTTGTTCAGTATTTATCTCACTCCTATATAGCCTAATCACATTACCCCCTCATGTTATTTAGATCACTATATAATATATAAATTTGATCATGTAGTGTAACACAGGCTGCATATGCCTCTTGCATCTCAACCTTTAGAGTATCCCTCTTAGAAATAACTAAATATATATCTATATGATCATATGTTGGGGCATCTTATAAAATTCCCTTTTTTATGTGTGCATTTGGGGCATTCTATAATAGTGAATCCTCCATGTGTATATATGGAGCCTCCTACTCTACCTTTCCTCTCTCCTCCTCCTCCTCAACCTCCCTTACCTCCTAAATAACCACCCCATGTCATGGTATAACTGTTGTCTCCTATCTCCTCACCATCTTAGCTACAAACCAAACTATATAATCATCTTTATACCTAACAACATCTAGGTCACTCTTTTTAGGCTCCTCCTATGGCCCCATCAAAATAATAGTATTATCAAGTGTTGATTAGTCCAACTCTATATCCTCCCACCTATACAAGTATGGGGCTAAGGGAACATCTTGTAATAACCTAAACTATTGATAGACCTTATCAAAGTAAAATAACTCAAGGTGCTCTGGCCATTGTCCATATACCCATATCTCATGGGTAACATCACCTATCTCCACCTCTGACCCAAGACACATTGGGAAGTTGACATAAGGCCTCTAGATAACATTCCCTATTTTTAAGCTATTGAACACCTATCTATAGTGTGTTACATCCCATACCACTCTATCTATATGTGGAATAATCAAATCTTCCTTCTACCAAAGGAAGCCTATGTTGTACACCATCTCCCTAAATCTAGTCCATGGAGTCCCTATAGGTCAAATCACATGGTTGTGCTCATATGCCTAGCAATTTAATATAAATGTAATATCAATCCCTAATTAGTACCTAGTATGCCAGCTCCACAACTCCCTATATATCTGCCCTAATAGTGTGGGTACCCAAGAAAAAACTATCCAAAACTTACCATGTCTACTATAACACCAGTGAAACTCCACGATAGTCATCCTCCCCTAGAATCTAGTAGTACATAACAAGTCAATTATAGCATCATCATCATTAACACAAGTCTCTCCCTAGGATCCTAGTCATATAATGGCTAGATGGAGAACCCCGTAGTAAAGATTTGATATCTACTGCATCCTTATCATATAAATGCACCAACTCTGCCACTAGTCTAACCTCATCCATAGTATATATAAGAGTGCCTAAAATTGATACTTAGATAATGTGGTGAATGTCTTTTATATTGATCATCTCACCTATTAATAACTAAAATGTGTTAGTGGTATAATCCCAATGCTCTAGCAGCACCACTATCATGTCAATATCCTGATGGAAATGGTGATAATGATGAATCCCTCCAAATCTAACCACCTTGAGATGTGCCTAGTCCTTGTCACTCATATACTCCTATAACTACACCAATGGTGGAGGGACCCTATCTCTCATCATTGTTAGCTCTCTTTCTTATCAAAAACATGCTTTTAGTTAATCAAATGCCTAAGTTTTATATTTTATATCAATCCTCTAAGGATCGATGCTAATTTTATACTAATCAATAATGATCCTATGGATCATGTTCAATCCCTTTCCTTGTCGATCCTCTAGGATCAACGATGAGTTTCTCAACCCAAAAAAAAAATTCCCCTTAGGCTATACATTCCTAAAATAAAAAGCATATACTTATGTACCCCCCTTTTCCACCATAATTTTCTTATCAAACTAAATTTATAATACATAACTCAAAATAAAACAAAATATAAATAAATTACTAAATTTAAACAAAAATAAAATGCCTACCTCATACTACAGTCATCACCATCATTGTCTGCTCCCGTTCACCTCCATTGTCTCTCACATTTACTTTCAAAGTTGACACATATCAAATTTTTCTCTTGAATTCTTGTTCACATCAATATAAAAATGAGCCTTATGCCATATTGGATGCCTATATATAGCCTTTCTCATGATCAACTTTGATCACTCTGATCGATGTTGATTCTTTTAATTGACATTGATCCCTTTTGATTGATGTTAATTGTTTTGGCTTCTTAATTTTTTGCATTTATGGACCATTTAACATACTTTCAATTTAGCTCCTAAGCCCCATCTTATTGCCTTTGTTTCAACTATTCCATTTTTTATCTCCTATTACACTTTAGATTTGAGGATTTTTACCCCTTGTCAATTCCCCAATATTCTTAAAAGTGTATCCCTTTTTTTTGGAATCTTCCCATTATAATATTTTGAGGGTGTATTTTGTCTTGCAAACATTTGTCTAAAGGTAACACATACACCATATACACATTGGATGTTATGGTCTGCCATTTATATCTTTTGTTCGCTTATTAGCCTTTATTTGCACCTACTTATTTTAACTATGGAATTTTGTTACTTGATTCACTCTTTTGGGCATTTTTGGTTGCATTAATTTTTATTCTATTAAGTTCAAACTTGGAATTCCATTATATTCATCCACATTTTTTGTGTCCTTAGCTGTCTTTCACTTATCTATTTCACCTCACCCACATTTTTATCCATTTCATCTTGTTCAAACCTATTGTCCATTCCATTTCACTTATCGGTGCTCAGTTTGAGGGGGGATACCTCCTCATAATAAACTTGGGGCATTAAACATCTTATAGTTTTTTTTATTTCATGACACACCATTGTATACCACTCGACAAAAAGGGGCAAATGTAGATGTTAATTTTATACACCTTTATGTATTAATGTGATGCATCATTTCATTATTATTTATTATGTCGCCCATGAGTAATTATTTTAAATAATTACATTTGCTTTCCCCTTTACCTTTCATCACATAAGTTAAATGAGTTAATTACTACTATTAAATAGTAATTAACTTTTTTTTATCATCCTTAACCATAAAATATTAAAATCAAATAAAAAAAGTCTACCCAACCTCCTAACAAAACTATGTCATGATTAAAACAACCTAACAACCTTGTAAATCATTTTAACCATCATTTACCCCTTATCTAACCCATTGCAATGACATTTGGTTCAACTTCACCCATTTTGGGTAAATCAACATCAATTCTCTAGAATTGATGTTGATCGATTAGAATCGACATCGATCCATAAATATACAACAAACCTCCATTGCTCAAGAGAAACGAATGTGAAAGGAAGGAAGCTATTTTTTATCACAAAATTTTATCCAAACCAGTCTCAAATCTACATATAAACATTACTAGCACCTTGCCACTTTGAAACACTTGATTAGTGACATTATCAGGTGATTTTTGAAGGCTATTTACCTTGTTTTGGCATCTCTTTATCTACATATCTTCAATCATCGAAGGTTAGTATTCTTTTCATATTTAAGTTTTATTTATCTTTCACATCTCTATGTTTTTATTTACATTCAATTTTGACTATTTTATCAATTTTCTAGGCTATCATTATAGTCTATTTTATAGTTCATAACTTCTACATAAAATCAACATTGATTCATTTGAATCAACATTGATCTTGTAAGATCATCATTGATCCCTATTAAACTATAAAAATAACCTTAAATAGTATGTTTTTTCATCTTTAGTATATGTTAAATCTACATTCTGGTTTGTTAAAAATCTATCTTTTCATGTAGATAACCCTACTCATATTAGTACATGATTTTGTTAGCATCTTTGATCTTCCCATAGTCCCTCAACCTCTATTTACTGATCAGAGTGACATTGAATTTGAGTTAGGAATTTGAATTATGGCTTTTATACATAATTTTGAATACATTAATGAATAATTAGCTATAATCCAAGAGGATGTTAATGTAGATACAAATTTCTGGGATGCTTACTTTAATTGCATAAATCTTGTTATTGATTAATTATCTTTGGAATTGTCTATTTATATCTTATCCATATATATCTTTGTAATTTCATGTTTATTTATAAACTTGAATGTTAAACGTGGGCTGATATCCATCTAAGGAAGTGTATCACTTTTTGGGACTAGTTTCTTACTAGGCATCCCACTTATTTTTCTATTAATCCATTTTTTGTGAGTTAATGTGATTTGTAGGTCATTCCTCCCCAGCCAAAGAGGAGTTACCATAGGCATGATCAATTGTGTGCAACAACCTTCATCACCAAGTAACTCTAAACCCTGCATTTACTTTGTTTTTAGTAGCTAATTAGATCACATTAAAAAAGTGAAAAAATACTAAAATAGGTTCTTATAAATTATATTTTAGTTGATCCACCTAAAAATGTTCAACCTACTTAGAAAGTTCAAAAATGTGTATCTACCCTTCCAAGAAGGCCTATCCTTGAAAGGCCACTTTAGTACATATTTCTCACAAGATCTAGAGAGCCTCTTTCTAATCGTGCATTTATTGGATTTATATTATAGAGTACTAAGTGTGTTTCACATAGACCACCAACATAGATTTCATACACTCTAAGATGGGTTATAAAAATCTCTACAGTTCATCATGCTCAACAACATGCATAATATTCCATATATCATCAGCATAATAGTGGCACTTATGATACACATAGAAATAAATATTCATATTCCAAATTGAAATTAGTTTATCATAGTAGTATGACACTTTCCATTCATAAAAGGTCACCATTTCTATGCTAGATACATGACTCATGATTGTGAGTCCCTCACAGGACTCATTGGTTAGTATGACGTTTTCTATTTTTAAGTTCATGTATTCCAAAATACAAAAAAAATAAAAATCAAATACTCCAAAATTTTTAAAAATCAAAACCTATGCATAACTTGTGTACCTTATTTGCATTAGTTAATTTATGTGTAATATACTCATTATTTCTCTATATATCCAATTTATACCAAATATGCTTCAAATTTTTACATAAGTTAATGTAGAACATATAGATTCCCAATTCTAGGCAAAGTTGTAGTTTATTTAACTTTCTTAGACCTAGAAATTTTGCATAGATAAAAATGATCACCCCAAACAATAGTACATTGTAATGTTATCTAATTTTATTAGACTGATCCTAGTGAACATAGGATAACAATTCCTAGATCCAAAAAAGTCATAGGCCTCCTATAACTTGTTTATATTGTATAAATTTCACTGGGGATATCCTTATATATAGGTTCTATCACTCTTTATCTATCCCTATTGATGTCTTACTAGATACCTAGGTTACTGGAATATGTTAATTTTTCAGATGGATTATTTATATCAATATCATATATTCATGTATGATTTTCATGTTTGCTTTCTCACTTCGTGTTTTGTGTTTAATCATTGTTTATGATTATGGACATTTAAATATGTACCTTTGTGTGGATCTAAGCCATATTGTATGCTTCAATGTGTTTGAGTGACATTTGCATATGTTTCTTATATGTGGCCCATTTGGCCTTCAATTTTATGCATTATATGTTTTCTATGTACTCTTTGTGTGTGTGTGTCATGGCCATGAAACATGTTTACTCTTATTTGCTCAATTTTTAATGCCATGATGAACAACATGCATCTTCCTAGTTTTTTGATGTTTTTTATCAATATCATGCATCCCTCCCTAAGTAGTTCTATTTAGATTTTTAGTACTTAGTTTTGGTCAATTTATCAATCCTGTGTATCTAATAACATCTATCTAAAATTTGCATTGAATATGCTTGAATTTATACATGTATCTTACACTAAAAATTATTGATTATATTATCTATTATGATTCCATGATATTCATGTTATCACTAATATTTAGATTTACATCTTTCACAACATTTGTCACATATTTTTATCTTGAGTTAAGTTATTATGTAGGCTCCAAAACTCACCTAAAAAGAGGGGGCATATATAGTGGCTTGTCTTAGAGAATAAGCTCCAAAAATACAATACATAGATACTTTTTTAGGTTTTACCTAGTTGATCAAAATTCATAACCAGAAAGTAGTTTTGAACAAAAACACTTCATTCAGATAAGGATGTAGTCAGTCATATCCAAAATAATGCATTGTTGTCTTATCAGGAAAAAATAATAATTTTCAAAAATTCTTAGAAGCTTAATTAGTACATGAAAATTTTCAATAGTATACATAATCATTTCAAATGAGTGCTCAAATTTGTCTCATATATATTTTTAATTTGGGGGCATCATGAATACCATGTATTCTAGGTTCATACAAGTTTTCACTCATAAAATTACTTATAATTACTTAGTTCTAGAATATATATACACCCATATATCAAATTTTGGGCATGTGTGTGGCACATGGCCACCTCTTTACTTAGTTTTTCACCAGTTTCATAGATGAAATGGCAATCTATGTCATTCTCCATGATGTATACACTAGACTCAAATTATACAACTAATAGACCAAAAATGAATCTTATTCAATTTATAGTATTTAATTCACCTTTTTACAAAAAATTTGAACCAGAAATGATCTATTGGAATTCTTACAAAGATTTCAAGTTATTCCACTACTTTGGGTATGTAATGATGGTGTCAATCACACCTTGACTTCTTAATCACACTCTCTTTACAATTGAAGGTTTTGGTATGCACAATCCAATCCAAGTTCATCAACAAATAATAAATATTCAAAGGTCCTACCCTCTCCAATCACCAGTTTTTGTAGTAAAACCCATAATGATTCACATACCCAATCAGGTGTATTTGTTCCTTGTTATTATATATATAATTTTTCTTATCTTTAATTCTTGAGTTTTATTTTAAGTACTAATTTATAAATGTTTCAATGTAGGTTATATGTGAAATATAGTTTAGTATTATGGCCTACATTCAATATTGTTACCCATATGTAAGTTTAGGTATGCACTTTTCATTTTACTTTAGTACTTTCACTTTTTTGGATTACAAAAATAAAAGGGTGGAAAATTTAGACTCATAAATTAACTTTTATTAATAAAATGGTGTACTTGTGACCAATCCTTACACAACACTTAGCTGACACTAATTCCATGGTCCTTGACCACCCTTCCTTCAAATCTATTTAAATGACCCTTCCTTCTAAGAAAAATTTGATTATGAATATCCCTATTCAAATTTCTAAGCAACCTAAGCTTGTTTTCATATTGATCCACACTCCCAATTTATTTGTCTTTGTTCTTCAAACAAGACCAGCCTATTTGGACTATATCGCTCCCTAGTAATTAATATAGCTCAAATTTTCACCCTTGAGAGGGTTATTCAAGCCATCTCAACTTGATCTATGTAATTAGATTAGTCTTAGGCTATGGGTGACCTCTAAATATACTAAACCTCTAGATTATAGGGCTAGCTCCCCTTCATGTATTAGTTAGGCTCACTACACTACACTTTCAAAGGAAAAGGGAGAAGGATAACATGAAAAAAAAATAAGGGAGGTGTTACACCAAAAAAACACCCTCCACTTGACTATCATGCATTAATAACATGGATTAGGCCTAATTCTGATTACACTTCTCAATAAAGACCTTCAAGAATGAATGTTTCAACATAGAGGTCATAGATTATGCATTGAATGAGAGGGTTGATCAAGAGGTCTAATCAAGGAAATAATTATTGAAAATCCACTTTAAAACCATGAAAAACTACATAAAACTCATCATGTCACCTATAAGAAGACAATCCATTTACAAATAGGTAGGAGAAGACAAATGAGAGAGATTATAATCACTACTACTAGAATTCATCAACAATCACATAAGTACACTAGTTACAAGCATGTGAGGAGGTAAGAATCAACTTAATTAATTATTCATATGTATAGTACAATTGTTCAGTTGAGTATATCTTTTCCATACTCAGCCAAAATATCCTTACAAGTCCAAACATGGCTATATATATAAAGAATGAGATAAGGAGCGAGAGAATTGGCATAGGAAAGAGTAATTGACAAGTGCCACTCCATAAGAAGACAAGTTATAATCAATAAACTATTATATATTAATATTAAAAACTCCTTAAACATGTGTTGATTGGTTTGATCATGATTTTTTAGAGAGTTGGTGTAGGAAAGGTTCTTCAACTCATTAGATGACTCAACAATTTCTTAGAAACTACCCTTTTTCTTACATAAAAGTGACAAACGGCCTTCTTAATCATCAATTCATATTAAAATACCTTCTACCTTTATTCTTGACACCTTTAACCTATTTGATAACCTTCTTATACTAACATTGTAGTAGTAGTCCTATCTTTCTAGGTGTCTTGAAACCAATTAGTCTCATTATGCCTCTCTTTGCCCAGAGGCCTCAAATATTAATTCTAACATCATGAATGCAACCTATCTACATGGAAAAAACTAGTATCAACCCCCCTTGGATGCATCAAAAAATCTCAAAGACTTTATTTTACACGTAAAGCCCATGTTTGACTTTAATTCCTTATAGCCTTCAAAACATAAAAAGCTCCTTGTGTTGAACAATCTATAGATCCTCCTAGAAAAATAAGCATGTATTTGAGTATATAGTATGCTATTACAACTTTTTACAAGATTTTATTACTAGACACTAAGTGAAAATACATTTCACCTATTTCTCTCTCCAATTAGCCTTCAATTAGGCCTCCAAGCCTAGAAACTAAGATTTAGATCTAATTAATGCTCACATAGGTGAAAATTTTATAGATATGTGTGATTTAATTTATTGACATCTTGACCATTATCCATGCCAAATTTGAGGACCTAAAACCTTGTATGAATGGGTGAACCAAGAAATGGTCAAAACCCTAGCCTAAGTGCATATTCAAACTTGAGAGGTAATTGGAGTGGTTTATCAAGAAATTATATTTTCCAATGCTTGATAATGGTTTGATCAGTCATGTACCATTATAGGACAACTCAATATACTACAAATAAGATCTGTAAGGGTACTCCATAGGTCTATAACTAGGTTTCTTAGCTAACAAAGTAACATAATCACCTTTTAGGCTCAAAGTAATAGCTTGAAAGGTTCATATACCTTCTTAGGAGACCTAAATTTTTTTTATAGATATGACCTCTTCCCTATCTTTTTATGACTTTTTACCTAATTTAGAGGCTTATCACCACCTTTTACACTCATAATTAGACCTATAACCATGCTTTTTAGGTTAATTCCATATAGTTTTACCCTCACACATGCCAAAAAATGGCTTAGTTAGGTGTACATGAGGTCTATGAAGGTCATTCTAGTCATTCCACATCTAAAAAAATCTATCTTAATCCATTTGAGAATAAAAACCAATCATTGGGTCATATTTAGCCTCTTAGTAGGTTGTGAGTGTCTACAATCTTAAGGATTATTCATAAACATGAGACCATTAACCTGAGAACCGATGCCTAAAATTTTAAGTTTATAAACCTTTAAAACTAGCCCTAGGATATTTTGTCACCATGCAAATTTTCAATGTATATTTGAACAAAGTTTGGGAGAATCTCATGTTCACTTAGGTAGTCTATGAGTGCCTTGAACTCTTAAAATTTATTCATGTCCTATTAGTATTAAATCCAATAAATAATACTAGATGAAGGGAGTAATAATACCTAAAAAAAATCCCTAAATTCCAACTAGTCCCATGCACTTTCTCAAGAGAGTTCACACATAGAGAAGAGAGCCTTCTTGGGTAATACAAGTCTACCAATGAACTCAAGAGAGGTCTTTTAGCAAAACAAGGCATAAGATGCTTGATATTGGTTTGAAACATCTATTTTAGGTTTGAATCAATATATTACATGTTTTTTAATGACCTTTAATGTGTATCCCCCTTTTAAATTCTATATAACCTATTACTTCATGTCTTGAGGGAATGTAAGCCAACTGTCAAGTCTAACCCTAGAAGCTTGTTGTGATGACTTTCATTTTATTTCAGAGCATAAAAATGATCTAAAGTTAATTTTCATGGATTATGATCACCTAAATCACTCTAATTTCCAACCTAAATCATTATTTTAAATGAATAGTTCATCTTTTTCTCACTATTTATACCAAAACTCCCTTGGTTATAGGTGTGCATTAGGTGTCTAAAGTATATTTTGAAGATATACCTTTTCTTCATGAGCTTTGGAATTTTTGATATTCCTTAATAGTATTAGAGAGTCAATTTCATGTGATGTTTCTCTCCCATAGACCTTTTTACCTTCAATCAGAAGTAATCATCTCTTATATTTTGACTAGATAGGCCTATATGTACTTGTTTTAGGTCTACTTGGGATTATTGATTATTAGAACTCAAGAGTGAGTCAAAAACTCACTATTCACATTTTATTTAACCTAAAACTATTCCTAAACTTATTTACCATAATTTCCATGTTTCATTTAACCCTTTATCCTCATCTCTAATGCACATATTCATTGCATTTAATATTAAAAGGGGAGCTATAGGTCTATAGACCTATAAGGATACATTTTATCATTTTAAGCTTTTTCACCATGAATTTTGGTCTATTTTGGCACTGAATACCATCTTTAATTATCTCATAACCTACTCATGAGGTTATAACCCTCATACCACATTGATAATGTAATATTTGTTGCCTTTTTGAGTCACCTCTGTGTAGGCAAGGTTATAACACAGTCTCAAACCTAGATTGACAATAGGCTTACTTTGACAAGTTGGTGATGAGAGGTTCAAACTTAATATAGTTATTTTTTAGGTCTATTATATCATTTAAATTCATATAAAACAATTTACATATTGGTTTTCTTTGATATTCAAACCAAAATCCATGTTGATCTCCCATTTATAAGACACATAGTCCTTTTGAGTTTACACATTCCTTCTAAAAATAAAGTAATTTAATGAAATGAGTATCTATTTTTAAAGTGTTTTGAGTTATTTTATAAAAACATACATTTCTTTATTCAAACCATTTACTCATAAGAAGACTCATACGGACCCGAAAACACTACTTGTAATTTCATTGAAGCCTCCACCTAGCATAAATAATGGTTTTAATCACTTTCTACTACCACATGTGATAAAACAAAGGTGGAAAATGATTTTATGGGCTTTTATAAGGCCTAAAAATAATTTCAAAACCTTCATCATTAATTATTTTACATTTTCACTATTTTAAGAACACCTTGGGGTCTTAGCAATTGTTCATAAAGGAGAGTCCACCAATCTGAAAACTATGGCCATGGATTTGAAGTCCATTAAGACCCCCTCCTCTAGTAAAAGGCTCAAGTCCAAATTCTCTCTCCTTTTAATGTACCAAGCATCTTAATTTTTCCTTTAAAAACTTGCCAAGTATCCGATGGAAGGAAGGAAGGATTTTCAACCTTTTTTAGACCTATAACTTTCTCTAAATCATGGATTTGGGACTTTGAATGGTGGATGGATCCATGAGAGTTCTTGGGAGTGAAAATTCACGTTGAAAACTTGTAACCATCTTTCAAAATAGCCCTTTTTAACATGAAAACTTCCATATATACTTGGTAGAGCTTGATAGAACTATGAAATATGTTTACATGGAATTCTTCAACCTGTACAGACCAATAACGACATGCCCATATGTACTCTTTCCAACTACCTACCTTTTTTTATAAGATTCTCCTTTTAAACATTACAAAGAGTATAATAAAACACTTTAAATTGGTTATAACATTATAAACTAGGTTATAACATCTTTTTAGGAACTCATACAGACCATGAAATGGCATTAAGTGACTTGACACATGTTAAATGTCATGAAAAAGGCTTTTAAACCTATGACATTCTTTGAACCCAATTGACTAAGGCAAGCATGACTATATAATCATAATTTTAGAAATAAACATTACCTTAAATTTATCAAGCTTACCTTAATATATGCTAAACATTACCTACAAAGAGATTTACAATGTGTTCAATCAAGGTAGGAGCTTGAATGACAAAGTGTTTTTGTGAACCTCTCTAATGGTAGCCAAAATTTGGCTCACAGTACTAT